>CM050324.1:773828-789828 GCA_027475135.1 Bactrocera correcta
TTAACAAACCTACTTTAACAAACTGAAGTTGACATAAAGCCATGGCGGATTAACGGCAGTGCATTTGGAAGAATTCCGTTATCCTATGTTAAGGTATAAAGTCAAATTTCTTGTACTAGCACATTTAGCAATCGATATCGAAATGCTTCAAATCATTAGTTTAACATATTTAAGTTAAATTACCTTCTTTAACCTACCGAAAGTGACATTAAGCCATGGCGGCATAACGGCGGTGCATGTAGAAGAATTCCGTAATTTTATATTTAGGTATAAAATCGATTTGTTGTATAAACACATTTAGCAATCGATATCGAAATGCTTGAGATCATTAGTTTAACATATTTAAGTTAATTCACCCTATTTATCTTCCTGAAGTCTACATAAAGCCTTAACGGCATAACGGCAGTGCATTTAGAAGAATTACGTAATCTTATATTTAGGTATAAAGTCGATTTTCTTGTATATACACATTTAGCAATCGATATCGAAATGCTTCTAATCATTATTTTAACATATTTAAGTTAATAAGGCTTCTTGAACGCACTGAAGTTAACATAAAGCCATGGCGGTATTACGGCAGTGTATGTAGAAGAATCCGTTATCTTATGTTTAGGTATAAATTCGATTTTGTTGTATATACACATTAAGCTATCGATATCGAAATGTTTTAAATCATTAGTTTAACATATTTAAGTTAGTTAACCTTCTTTAACTTATTGAAGTTGATATAAAGCCATGGCGGCATAGCGGCAGTGCATGAAAAGAATTCCGTAATCTTATATATAGGTATAAAATTGATTTTCTTGTATATACTCATTTTGCTATCGATATCGAAATGCTTCAAATCATCTATATTTATAAAAGAAAGTCGTGTTAGTTACACCACTTATAACTCAAGAACGGCAGAACAGATTTGACTGAAAATTGGTAGGGAGGTAGCTTAGAGCCAGGAGACGGACATAGGATACTTTTTATCCCGTTCGACAGCGTTCCTCTGTGACTTGACATGAAACGTCAGTCACTATAAAACGTGGTATAACAAAAAAGAATCAGACTTGGAATAACAAAACGCAAATGACAGCTATGTAATTGACGTAAAATGACAGCTATGTAATGACATATGGATGACAATTTGATATTTGTAAGAAATCAATATTAAAACTATTTCTATAAAATAAATAATTAGCAATTTGATATTTGTAAGAAATCAATATTAAAACTATTTCTATTAAAGAAATAATTAACAAGTGGATTGAAGTGAAGTGAAGTTTAATTAATAATGCCGCGACCAAGACGATCGAATCTTTCCCGACAAAGCCGTAATGCAAGAAGAATACAAAATACTGCAAATGAAAGGACTGAAGAAGAACAAGAAATTGCACGTGAACAGCGCCGCAATAGTATGGCTCGACTTCGTGCTTCTCAATCACGAGAGCAAAGTGAAGCAGCCCGTGAAACAGCTCGGTTGGCAATGCAGAATCGTCGAGCGAACAACAGAAGTCAACAAATAGATAATTTGCGACGCAGAAAAAGATATTTAGCTGATTTGAATCGAGCTGCGTTTCGATACGATTGCAGCAATGATTACAGCTTGCATCCTAGCGTTTGCATTGGGCAAATGGACGTTGTTTGCGAGTATTGTGGTGCATTAAAGTTTTCCGGAGAAACGCCTGGATTATGCTGCGTTAATGGTAAAGTGAAATTGCCAGTGTTGACTCCGCCACATGAGCCATTGTATTCATTGCTTTGCGGCGAAACACAAGAATCACGCCACTTTCTTGCAAATACTCGAAAATACAATAGTTCTTTCCAAATGACGTCATTTGGGGCACACATTATCGAAGAAGGAGGTTTTAATCCGACATTTAAGGTATTTATTTTTGTACTTACATAGAATGTAGTTAAAGAATAACTTAGTTTATCTATTGGTATGTATTATACTACTCTCCTACAGAAAAAGTGTTTATAACCCAGTTAATACTGTCTGGTTTTTATTTTGTAGATACAAGGACAGATTCACCATCGAATTGGATCATTACTACCTTTCGAAGATACACAGAATAAATTTTTACAATATATTTCATGGGCAACATGGAAGAACAACTTGATCGACGCCTAGGGATCAATGCAGGAATGAAGCGAGCAATTCTTCAAGACTTGCAGTGTCTGCTTCATGAACATCATGCGTTGGTCAGGTTGTTTAAGAGTGCTTTAGAGCGCATGCCAAATGATGACTATAAAGTTGTCATCAAAGCAGATAAACGACCATCTGGAACACACGAACGCACATTTAATGCTCCAACAGTAGACGAAGTTGCCATCCTGATTGTTGGTGAACAATTGGAAAAACGCGATATTGTGCTTACACGTCGGGATACTGGGCAACTGCAACAAATATCGGAAACTCATCGATCATATGACGCATTGCAATACCCACTGATATTTTGGCAAGGAAGATGGATATTATTTTAATATTAAAATGATAAATCCATTGAATGGTAAAGTATCAGTATCTTAATAATGGTTAATGTCTGTATTATTTGCCTTTGAAATGGTTAATTATCAAATTTTTAATTTCAGGTGAAGAAACTACAAAGAAAGTTAGCTCAATGAATTATTATGCATATCGTTTGATGATTCGTCAAAATGCTGACAACTATTTGCTGCGGTTTCGTCGATTGTTTCAGCAGTATTGCGTTGACATGTATGTAAAAATAGAAACGGAACGTTTAACATTTATTAGGTTGAACCAAGCCAAACTGCGTTCTGAGGAGTACATCCATTTACGTGATGCAGTTAGTACTAAAGGAAATGCAGCTAATATTGGTCGATTAACTATTCTGCCGGCGACGTACATTGGTAGCCCACGTCATATGCATGAATATGCACAAGATGCAATGACATATGTTCGTCATTACGGCCGGCCAGATCTCTTTATTACTTTTACCTGTAATCCAAAATGGATAGAAATTACTCAATTGCTGCTTCCCGGACAAACATCAAATGATAGACACGACATCACAGCACGTATATTCAGGCAAAAAATTCGGTCCCTGATGAACTTTATTGTTAAACAACGCGCCTTTGGAGATACTCGATGCTGGATGTATTCAATCGAATGGCAAAAGCGAGGCCTGCCGCACGCACACATTCTTATTTGGTTAGTGGAAAGAGTTCAGCCTGACCAAATAGATGATATCATATGTGCCGAGATTCCTGATCATGAAGTCGATCCAGACCTACATGATGTTGTTACTACTAATATGATTCATGGACCGTGTGGTGCCATCAACCCCCAATCACCTTGCATGGTCGATGGAAAGTGCTCTAAACGATATCCACGGAAATTAACGGCGGAGATTGTCACTGGCAACGATGGGTATCCGCTGTATCGGCGTCGATCACCAGATGACAACGGTCGAACTGTCACAACAAAAGTGAAAAGAATGGATTTCGTTGTCGACAACAGTTGGATTGTTCCATATTCGCCACTTATTTCTAAAACGTTCAAGACACATTGCAACGTTGAATACTGCAATTCAGTTAAGTCCATAAAATATATTTGCAAATATGTCACGAAAGGCAGTGATATGGCGGTTTTTGGATTGCAATCCTCGAATACCAACGATGAAATTTCACGCTATCAAGTTGGTCGTTATGTGAACTGTAATGAAGCGATTTGGCGTATATTCGCATTTCCCATTCACGAACGTCATCCAACTGTTATACATTTGGCGGTGCATCTAGAGAATGGTCAACGAGTATATTTCACGGCTTCGAATGCTACGCAACGTGCTGAAACACCTCCAGTACTACATTGACCAGTTTTTTTGCAATCTGCCAAAGCGATCAGTTTGCACGAACTTTGCTTTACTCGGAGATGCCACGTTATTATACCTGGAATGCTTCATCCAAGAATTTTCAAAGACGGAAGCAAGGTGATGCGGTTTCTGGGTATCCAGATGTGCGTTCTACTGATGCTCTTGGTCGTATGTATACTGTTCATCCAAAGAATGATGAATGTTTCTATTTGCGGTTGTTGCTGGTAAATGTGCGTGGGCCAACTTCATTTTAGACACTACGAACTGTTAATGGTGTAATATTCCCAACATATCGTGCTGCATGTGAAGAATTGAACTTATTAGAAAACGATACCCATTGGGATACGACAATCGCTGAAGCCATTATCTCTGCATCTCCAAGTCAGATACGCACATTATTCGCTATCATAATTTCGACATGTTTTCCATCAAACCCATGTAACCTGTGGCACAAATACAAGGATAGTATGTCAGAAGATATTTTACATCAAAGTCGTGTCAGTTCCAGAAATCACGATATTGAGATGAATGAGGAGATACATAATCGTGCTTTACTCTTGATCGAAGATATGTGTTACCTCATGTGCGGTAATTTATTAATCAGGTTAGGAATGCCAGCGCCAAATCGTGAAATGAATGACGCATTTAATCGAGAATTGGAACGGGAACGTGAATATGATCACCAGGAATTAGATTTAGTAGTTCAAAGGAATGTACCCCTGTTGAATTACCAACAAAAGGAAGTTTATGATACTTTAATGAAGGCAATCGCTGATGAAAATGGTGGTTTATATTTCCTAGATGCCCCTGGTGAAACTGGCAAGACATTCCTTATGTCATTAGTTTTAGCAACTGTTCGGGCGAGATCCAACATAGCGGTTGCAGTTGCTTCTTCTGGAATAGCAGCCACATTGTTAGAAGGATGCCGTACGGATCATTCAGCATTCAAATTACCGTTAAATCTTCAAACTATTGAAGAACCAACGTGTAATATTGCAAAACACTCAGCAATGGCCAAAGTTTTAGCGACATCGAAAATCATCATCTGGGACGAATGCACAATGGCGCATAAACGTGCATTAGAAGCACTTAACCGAACATTAAAATATTTACGCAATGACTCGAGATGTTTTGGAGGAGCAATGATTTTACTATCTGGCGATTTCCGCCAAATACTGCCAGTAATTCCAAGATCTACGGCTGCCGACGAAATAAACGCTTGCCTCAAATCGTCAAATCTATGGCGCTATGTGAAGAAACTACAGCTGACAACAAACATGAGAGTTACATTGCTTAATGATACATCTGCTGAAGATTTCTCGGAGCAATTGCTGACTATCGGTAATGGTCAAGTACCTGTCGATGAATCGAGCGGATTAATATCATTTCCAAATAATTTCTGTAATTTTGTCTCATCAAAAGACGAACTTATGAACAATGTATTTCCAAATATTATTTCTAACTACAAAAATAATGAATGGTTGAGTGAGCGAGCAATTTTAGCGGCTAAGAATAAAGATGTAGATGACCTGAACTACATAATTCAAAATAAGATCATTGGAACAATGCATTCATTCAAATCTATTGACTGCGTCACAAATGAAGATAAAGCCACCAACTATCCAATTGAATTTTTAAACTCTTTGGACGTGCCTGGCTTACCACCGCACAATTTACGCCTAAAGGTTGGCTCCGTAGTAATCATGCTTCGAAACATAAACCAACCAAAACTGTGCAACGGTACGCGTTTGGTGGTTAGTAAATTGATGAACAATGTAATTTACGCTACGATAATGATAGGAAAATTCAAAGGAGAGGAAGTTCTCATTCCGAGGATCCCGATGATCCCAACCGACATGCCGTTTGAATTTAAAAGACTTCAATTTCCGATACGTCTTGCATTTGCCATGACAATCAACAAATCACAAGGCCAATCCTTAAAAGTTTGTGGTTTAAATCTAGAACATTCATGTTTTTCCCATGGTCAATTATACGTGGCATGTTCACGGGTCGAAAGACCATCTGCGTTGTTTGTTTTTGCGCCTGATAATAAAACAAAAAATGTCGTGTATCACAAGGTACTTAAGTGAAGAGCAACCTATGTACTAAAATACAGAAATAATAATGAATGATTAATGTAGTTATTTAATTTTATTTTGTATTTTTTCGAATAAAATAAAAAAAAAAAACTGCTTATTTATTGCCATTAAGGCGGAACAAAGTTCGCCGGGTCAGCTAGTTAGCTTAATATATTAAGTTAATAAACAATTTTTAGCTTACTGAAGTCTACATAAAGCCTTAACGGTATGATGGCAGTGAATTTAGAAGAATTCCGTAATGTTATAATTTTATATTTAGGTATAAAGTCGATTTTCTTGTATTTACACATTTAGCAATCGATATCGAAATGCTTCAAACCACTAGTTTAACATATTTAAAATAATTAACCTTCTTTAACATATTGAAGGTGATAAAAAGCCATGGCGGCATAACGACAGTGCATTTAGAAGAAATTCGTTATCTTATATTTAGGTATAAATTCGATTTTCTTGTATGTATACATTTCGCAATCGGTATCGAAATGCTTCAGATAACTGGTTAAACATATTTGAGTTAATTAACCTTCTTTATCTTACTGAAGTTTACATAAAGCCATAACGGCATAACGGCAGTATATTTATATAAATTCCGCTATCTTATATTTAGGTATAAAGTCGATTTTTTTGTATATACACATTTAGCTATCGATATCGAAATGCTTCAAGTCACTAGTTTAACATATTAAGTTAATAAACATTATTTTTATAATTAACCTTATTTATCGTGTTGTAGTTGACACAAACCATGGCGGCATAACGACAGTAATTTGGAAGAATTCCGTAATCTTATATTTAGGTATAAAGTCGATTTTCTTGTATATATGCATTTAGAAATCGATATCGAAATGCTTCAAATCCTTAGTTTAACATATTTAAGTTAACAAACCTACTTTAACGAACTGAAGTTGACATAAAGCCATGGCGGATTAACAGCAGTGCATTTGGAAGAATTCCGTTATCCTATGTTTAGGTATAAAGTCAAATTTCTTGTACTAGCACATTTAGCAATCGATATCGAAATGCTTCAAATCATTAGTTTAACATATTTAAGTTAAATTACCTTCTTTAACATACCGAAAGTGACATGAAGCCATGGCGGCATAACGGCGGTGCCTGTAGAAGAATTCCGTAATTTTATATTTAGGTATAAAATCGATTTTCTTGTATATACACATTTAGCAATCGATATCGAAATGCTTGAGATCATTAGTTTAACATATTTAAGTTAATTCACCCTATTTATCTTCCTGAAGTCTACATAAAGCCTTAACGGCATAACGGCAGTGCATTTAGAAGAATTACGTAACCTTATATTTAGGTATAATGTCGATTTTCTTGTATATACTCATTAAGCAATCGATATCGAAATGCTTCAAATCATTATTTTAACATATTTAAGTTAATAAGGCTTCTTGAACGCACTGAAGTTAACATAAATCCATGGCGGTATAACGGCAGTGTAAGTAGAAGAACTCCATAATCTTATGTTTAGGTATAAATTCGATTTTGTTGTATATACACATTTAGCTATCGATATCGAAATGCTTCAAATCATTAGTTTAACATATTAAGTTAATAAACATTTTTTAGCTTAATGAGGTCTACATAAAGCCTAAACGGTATAACGGCAGTGCATTTAGAAGAAATCTGTAATGTTATAATTTTATATTTAGGTATAAAGTCGATTTTGTTGTATTTGAACATTTAGCAGTCGATATCGAATTGCTTCAAACCATTAGTTTAACATATTTAAAATAATTAACCTTCTTTTACGTATTGTAGTTGATACAAACCATGGCGGCATAACGACAGTACATTTGGAAGAATTCCGTAATCTTATATTTAGGTATATGTAAAGTCGATTTTCTTGTATATACACATTTAGTAATCGATATCGAAATGCTTCAAATCATTAGTTTAAAATATTAAAGTTAATAAACCTTCTTTAACGCACTGAATTCTACATAAAGCCTTAACAGGATAACTGCAGTGCATTTAGAAGAATTCCGTAATCTTATATTAAGGTATAAAGTCGATTTTCTTGTATTTATATATTAAGCAATCGATATCGAAATGCTTCAAATCATTAGTTTAACATATCTAAGTTAATTTACCATCTTTAACGTATTGAAGGTGAAATAAAGCCATGGCGACATAACGACAGTAATTTGGAAGAATTCCGTAATCTTATATTTAGGTATAAAGCCGTTTTGCTTGTATATATACATTTAGAAATCGATATCGAAATGCTTCAAATCATTAGTTTAACATATTTAGGTTAACAAACCTTCTTTAAAGAACTGAAGTTGACATAAAGCCATGGCGGATTAACGGCAGTGCATTTGGAAGAATTCCGTTATTCTATGTTTAGGTATAAAGTCAAGTTTCTTCTACTAGCACATTTAGCAATCGATATCGAAATGCTTCAAATCATTAGTTTAACATATTTAAGTTAAATTACCTTCTTTAACCTACCGAAGGTGACATGAAGCCATGGCGGCGTAACGGCAGTGCATGTAGAAGAATTCCGTAATTTTATATTTAGGTATAAAATCTATTTGTTGTATAAACACATCGAGCAATCGATATCGAAATGCTTCAAATCAGTAGTTTAACATATTTAAGTAAATAAAGCTTCTTTAACGCACTGAAGTTAACATAAAGCCATGGCGGTATAACGGCAGTGCATGTAGAAGAATTCCGTAATCTTACGTTTAGGTATAAATTCGATTTTGTTGTATATACACATTTAGCAATCGATATCGAGATGCTTCAACTTATTAGTTTAACATATTTAAGTTAATAAACTTTCTTCGAAGAACTGAAGTTGGCATAAAAGCATGGCGGCATAACGGCAGTGCATGTAGAAGAATTCCGTTATGTTATATTTAGGTATAAAGTCCATTTTGTTGTATATACACATTTAGCAATCGATATCGAAATGCTTCAAATCATTAGGTTAACATATTTAAGTTAATAAACCATCTTTAACGTATTGATGGTGATATAAAGCCATGGCGGAATAACGGCAGTGCATTTGGAAGAATTCCGTTATCCTATGTTTAGGTATAAAGTCAAATTTCTTGTACTAGCACATTTAGCAATCGATATCGAAATGCTTCAAACCACTAGCTTAACATATTTAAAATAATTAACCTTCTTTAACGTATTGAAGGTGATAAAAAGCCATGGCGGCATAACGACAGTACATGTGGAAGAATTCCGTAATATTATATTTAGGTATAAATTCGATTTTCTTGTATGTATACATTTCGCAATCGTTATCGAAATGCTTCGGATAACTGGTTTAACATATTTGAGTTAATTAACCTTCTTTATCTTATTGAAGTCTACAAAAGCCTTAACGGCATAACGGCAGTGCATTTAGAAGAATTTTATAATCTTATATTTAGGTATAAAGTCAATTTTCTTGTATATACTCATTTAGCAATCGATATCGAAATGCTTCAAATCATAACTTTAACATATTTAAGTTTATTATTCCCCTCTATCTCACTGAAGTCTACATAAAGCCTTAACGGCATAACAACAGTGCGTTTAGCAGAATTCCGTTATCTTATATTTAGGTATAAAGTCGATTTTGTTGTATTTACACAGTTTTTTTTTTTTTTTTTTTTTTTATTGAAACGTAATAAGTGAGGGGTTTACATTTCATTGAAATTGCAACTAGTGATAAATTTAAACTAACAAGCAATATTTTTCGCAATGTATGAACAAAACAATAAAAGCTGTAATAGCAAGCTTTCCGTTTTTAAACTAAATTTTATAACTAAATATAATGATATTTGTTACTTTCTCAGATTGGTAATAGATAATGAAACGTTGTTCTTTTCAGTCTGCGCGTGCTATTTCTAGCCTCTCCTAGTTTTCGGGCTTCACTGTTTATATGATTTTGTAGCCTTTCTGCATGTTTCGATGCTGTTTCGCGAATGACTTCCCGAACCATTTTTAAATGAAGATCACAGTGCAGATCCGAATTTCGTATGTACCACGGCGCATTTACCATTTTTCGCAGAACTTTGTTTTGGAATCTTTGAACCGCTTCGATGTATAACGGGGCAGCGCATCTCCATAGTTGAATTCCATGTGTCCAAATAGGTTTCAAAGTTTGGTTGTAGACTAGGAGTTTATTTGATGTTGTTAAGGGTGATTTCTTGCCGATTAACCAGTTTATTTTGTGGTATTTTAGTTTTAGTTCTGAAACTTTTTTTTGTATATGCTCCCTCCAATTCAACTTTGCATCCAACGTCATACCAAGATATTTCACCGAGGTGGAATACGGGATTAGTTCGTTTCCAATATGTAATGGGATGTATGTAGCACTTTTGTTAGTGAAGTTTACATGGATAGACTTTAACTCGTTTAAAGTAATGTACCATTTCTGTGTCCATTCTACGATTTGATTTAGTGAAGATTGCATTCTGTGTGATGACTCAACTACATTTTTGCGGTCGTAATGATGCAGGTATCATCTGCAAATGTGGCGATTGCGCAATTTGGCGGCGTAGGCATGTCGCTAGTAAACAAAATATATAAGATTGGTCCCAGGACACTTCCTTGGGGTACACCTGTTTTTATCGGCTGTAACGTAGTATATGCTTGACCCTGCTTGATTCTGAAGTAACGGTTGCTCAGGTAAGAGTCAATTAGTTCGGTTAGATACTGAGGAAAGTGAAGTCTTAATTTATGAAGTAAGCCATGGTGCCATACTCTATCGAACGCCTGCGATACGTCAAGAAAAACAGCTGTGCAATTGTGCTTTTTTTCCATCGCATCTTCAATTATGCTCGTTATTCGATGAACTTGATCAATTGTGGAATGTTGAGATCTAAATCCAAATTGATGAATGGGTATAAGTTCCTTTTCTTCAATTACGTTCTGAAGTCTTCTTATGATTACAGCTTCAAGTAGTTTGGATAAAATAGGCAACAGTGAATTGGACGATATGACGAGGCTTCATGTGCACTTTTGCCAGGTTTTTGAACCATAATAATTTCAGATACTTTCCATGACAGTGGGACGTATCTGAGATTTAAGCAAGCGTTTATTATCACCGTAAGCTTTGCTATTGCTTTTCGCGTTAGGTTTTTTAGTATATCAGCAGTAACCAAGTCGAAGCCGGGAGCCTTTTTTGGTTTAAATCTACTTTTAATAATATTTTCAACTTCTTTATTTGTTGTTGGTTGGATTTCACTCACGTATTGCGATTCTTCCAGCTGTGGTAGAGTACCATTGAACGCAAAAGGACTAAATGTTTTAGTTAGCTTCTCTGAGAAAACTTTCGCTATTTCTTCGTCGCTTCTGGCCCAGGATCCGTTTGGCTTTCTGACGGGTGCATTCGACAATATTGGTTTCCTATCATTTTTTATAGCTTTCCAAAGGGAATAATCCGTACGTTTGTTTGGCGTTAATTTTTCAATATAATAATAAATATTTTGATTTGTAAATAACTTTATTTTAGAGCTGAGAATCTTAGTTAAATTGTTTAGCTCTGTTTTATACTGAGGAAATCGCGTGATTTGCCATTTTTTACGTAGTTTTCTCTTTTTCTTTATGAGTTCCAAAATATCGGAAGGATATTTAGTATAAAAGTTTTTTTGTTTAGGAACAGGAGTACTTTTCCAAGCCGATTCTTGAATAGTTTTCGTAAATGTATGAACTTCATCTTCTAATATATCTTTAGTGGTTATATTTACTTTACAATCAATATTTTTGTCGAGCATAACTTTGAAGTACTCCCAGTCCGTATGTCTATTAGAGAGATAAGGTGGTATGTCGATTTCTTGTAGATGGCCATTTAAGATTAGGTATACTGGCGAGTGGTCCGAATTTAAGTCCAAGCCATTTTCCATGGTAATGAATTTCTTAGATATTTGTCGAGTGATGAAAAAGTCGATCAAGTCAGGTAGTTTTCGTGTGTCGGAAGGCCAGTAAGTCGGCTTGCCAGTAGACATAAAATCGCATCCAGTAGCCATGGCAGCTTTAAATAGCTCTCTTCCCTTCGGTGTCGTAACTCTTGAACCCCATTGGGAGTGCTTTGCGTTAAAGTCACCACCCATGATGAATTTTCCATGGTGTTTTAGTATAAGTTCCTTGTACAAGTCCATTTTGATATTGTGTCTAGGTGGGCTATATATCGCGGTAATACTTATTCTTCCGAAACTAGATTCGACCGATATGGTCGTGGTTTGGAATTCTGGGACACTTATATTAATTTCTTCGTAGTGGGGAATATTGTCTCTGACAATTATGGCACTACCCCCTCTCGCATTGTTATTTGGGTGGTTTGAGCAATATGTCTTGTAGTTTTTGAATTTAACGAATGTTTCATTAGTAAAATGGGTTTCTGATATAAGACAAATATCAATTTTTTCTATATGGAGTAATGCCTCTAATTCTTTTCTTCGTTTGAACAAGCCATTTGCATTCCATATCATTATTTTTATCGGTTTCAGTTTTGCGCTTTACTTGCACTTTGCTGTCGCTCTAGTTTAGTTAGTCGTTCGTGGGTAAGTTTACCTTGCTCTTCTAGCTTATTAAGCTTGTCGAGAATTATCGAGAAATTATAGGTAATATCACTAATGGCATTCGAATTTGTATCGTTTGCAGACGTGTGTTGTTGAATTTGACCTTTGGTTATGCTGGCAAATGAGGGTTTTCCAGATTGCTGACTTACATTAGTAGCTTCCTTCTGAGGAGCAGTAGAAGCAGTTGCACTTAAGCGTTTTGGTTGTTGATGCTCTTTATTTTTCTCGGTCGCGTTTTTAATTTTTTGAAGTTCTTTTGCCACTTCACATCCCCTATAGTTCGCAGGGTGATTCTGATTGCAGTTGCAACATTTTGGCGGTAGTTCGGCAGGTTTTGTGCAACTAAGAGTTGTATGATTTCCGGCGCACTTCACACACCTTGGTGGTTTACAACAGTAATTTCTGGTGTGACCGAATGCCTGACAGGACTTACACTGCGGTACCAGATTCGATGGCTTAATGGGTTCGAGTTTGACGACAGAGTTTAAAATATGTTTGATTTCATAAATTTTCTTTATGTTCTCTGTGGATTCGAAGCATACGATAAACATATTTAATAGATTTTTTGTTTTGTATTGAAGTTTATTTATGACTTTTGTAACTTTAAATCCCTGCCTTTGAAGATCTGAGACAATGCTTTCCGGCTCACATGAGTGATGAAGGTCTTTAACCATTACGCGTATATCCCGCGATTGCTTGTCCTCGTACGAGTACCAGGAAATTTGCGATTTGTTTAATTTACTTGTAAGTATTCTATAATCTGAACTGTCTGAAAGGTTTATTTTACATGAACTTTGGCCAATGAGCTTAAGTGTGTAAGAATTTTTAACTTCTGCGTTTATCAAAGAACGCATTAAGGGTTGATTAAAATTTTCTGATATTATGATTGGCGGAGGGCGATGACTTACTTTTATATCTTTTTTATCTTTTGATGTATTATCCAGACTCGGAGACTTCAGCGTTACTTCCGGTGAAGAATTCGCTTTGCGTTTCTTAGTCTCCCTACTTTTTTTCTTTTTTAATAACCAATTTGTTTCATTTTCAAGCTCTTCTTCGTCTGTTTCGGCTACAAAAGTCGATTTTGGTGAAGAAGAAGGCGTTTCATTGGTATATTTGATTAGCGATTTTCTTAAATTTTCATTTTGGATTTTAAGTGTCGCATTTTCATTTTTTAGCTCATTGTTCAATGCTTCTATTTTTTTGATACGTTCGAGCAACATACCTAATTGGTTACGTGGTGATCCCCCACCAGGAGGCGGGGTTTGTATGTCCATTACGATCTAATGGAAATGCGGTTACGTTACGTGATATAAACTGCCTTATCCACTGCTTTACCGACTGTGCAGATAATGTAGTGTCCCTGGCCACCTACAACACTGCGTAGACAACTGGTTTGCCGTGTGACAGGAACAGCTGATAACTACTTCAGATGTGCGAAGGAGAATCGTAGCGCGGGAATTGATTGAGTGCTTTTTATTTTGTTATTATTATTTTTTATTGTTTTAAATTTTTATGAATTTGTAACAAATTATTTATGGTTTTCAAACTTTAATGCAGATAGTTAATGTACCCCGTGATGTCAACGATGTCGAGGAACTCAGGCGAATCTGTCTGCAAATTTTCACAGCCTGGATTACGCGTTAATTAAGGTAATTTAAGGAGCACACCCAACTGTTGACCGTACACTTTGACCGTACACTATACATGATCACATTTAGCAGTCGATATCGAAATGCTTTAAACCATTAGTTTAACATATTTAAAAAAATTAACCTTCTTTATCGTATTGTAGTTGATACAAACCATGGCGGCATAACGACAGTACATTTGGAAGATTTCCGTAATCTTATATTTAGGTATATGTAAAGTCGATTTTCTTGTATATACACATTTAGCATTCGATATCGAAATGCTTCAAATCATTAGTTTTATATTTTCAAGTTATTTATAATAAACCTTCTTTAATACCCTGAAGTCTACATAAAGCCTTAACGGTATAACTGCAGTGCATGAAAAGAATTCCGTTATCTTATATATAGGTATAAAACTGATTTTCTTGTATATACTCATTTTGCTATCGATGTCGAAATGCTTCAAATCGATAGTTTAACATATTTAAGGTTATTAACCTTCTTTATCTTACTGAAGTTTACATAAAGCCATAACGGTATAACGGCAGTGCATTTAGAAGAATTCCGTAATCTTATATTTAGGTAAAAAGTCGATTTTCTTGTCTGTACATATTTAGCAGTCGATATCGAAATGCTTTAAATCATTAGTTTAACATATTTATGTTAATTAACCAACTTTAACGTGTTGAAGGTGAAATAAAGCCATGGCGGCATAACGACAGTAATTTGGAAGAATTCCGTAATCTTATATTTAGGTATAAAGTCGATTTTCTTGTTTATATGCATTAAGAAATCGATATCGAAATGCTTCAAATCATTAGTTTAACATATTTAAGTTAACAAACCTATTTTAAAACGAACTGAAGTTGACATAAAGCCATGGCGGAATAGCGGCAGTGCATTTGGAAGAATTCCGATATCCTATGTTTAGGTATAAGGTCAGGTTTCATGTACTAGCACATTTAGCAATCGATGTCGAAATGCTTCAAATCATTAGTTTAACATATTAAAGTTAAATTACCTTTTTTAACCTACCGAAGGTGACATAAAGCCATGGCGGCATAACGGCAGTGCATGTAGAAGAATTCCGTAATCTTATATCCAGGTATAAAATCGATTTTCTTGTATATACATATTTATCAATCGATATCGAAATGCCTAAAAATCATTAGTTTAACATATTTAAGTTAATTAACCCTTTTTATCTTACTGAAGTCTACATAAAGCCTTAACGGCATAACGGCAGTGCAATTAGAAGAATTACGTAACCTTATAATTAGGTATAAAGTCGATTTTCTTGTCTTTACATATTTAGCAACCGATATCGAAATGCTTCAAATCATAAGTTTAACATATTTAAGTTAATTTTTCCCCCTCTCTTACTGAAGTCTACATAAAGCCTTAACGGCATAACGGCAGTGCATTTAGAAGAATTCCGTTATCTTATATTTAGGTATAAATTCGTTTTTCTTGTATATACACATTTAGCAAGCGATATCGAAATGTTTTAAATCATTAGTTTAACATATTTAAGTTAGTTAACCTTCTTTATCTTACTGAAGTTTACATAAAGCCATAACGGTATAACGGCAGTGCATTTAGAAGAATTCCGTAATCTTATATTTAGGTAAAAAGTCGATTTTGTTGTATATATACATTTAACAATCGATATCAAGATGCTTCAACTCATTAGTTAAACATATTTAAGTTAATAAACCTACTTTAACGATCTGAAGTTGGCATATAGGCATGGCGGCATAGCGGCAGTGCATGAAAAGAATTCCGTTATCTTATATATAGGTATAAAACTGATTTTCTTGTATATACTCATTTTGCTATCGATGTCGAAATGCTTCAAATCATTATTTTAAATTTTGGGAAGAATTCCGTAATCTTATATT
>CM050324.1:790828-808828 GCA_027475135.1 Bactrocera correcta
TGGTATACACACATTTAGCAAGCAATATCGAAATGCTTCAAATCGTTATTTTAACATATTTAAGTTAATAAAGCTTCTTTAACGCACTGAAGTTAACACAAAGCCATGGCGGCATAACGGCAGTGCATGTAGAAGAATTTCTTAATCCTATATTTAGGTATAAAGTCGATTTTCTTGTATATACATATTTCGCAGTCGTATTTGAAATGCTTCAAATCTTTTGTTTAACATATTTAAGTTAATAAATCTTCTTTAACGAACTGAAAATTGCATAAAGCCTTGGCGGCATAACGGCAGTGCATTTGGAAGAATTCCGTAATCTTATATTTAGGTATAAGGTCGATTTTCTTGTATATACACATTTAGCAACCGATATCGAAATGCTTCAAATCATTAGTTCAATATATTTAAGTTAATTGATCTTCTTTACCTTACTGAAGTTTACATAAAGCCTTAACGGTATAACGGCAGTGCATTTGAAAGAATTCCGTAATCTTATATTTAGGTATAAAGTCGATTTTCTTGTATATACACATTTAGCAATCGATATCGAAATGCTTCAAATCATTAGTTTTACATTTTCAAAATATTTTTAAGTTAATTAACCTTCTTTACCTTACTGAAGTTTACATAAAGCCTTAACGGTATAACTGCAGTGCATTTAGAAGAATTCCGTAATCTTATATTTAGGTATAAAGTCGATTTTGTTGTACATACACATTTAGCAATCGATATCGAAATGCTTGAAATCATTAGTTTAACATATTTAAGTTAATATACTTTTTTTATCTTACTGAAGTCTACAAAAGCCTTAACTGCATAACGGCAGTGCATTTAGATGAATTACGTAATCTCATATTTAGGTATAAATTCGTTTTTCTTGTATATACTCTTTTACCAATGCATTCCGAAATGTTTCAAATCATTAGTTTAACATATTTAAGTTAATATAGCTTCTTAAGCGAACTGAAGTTGACATAATTCCATGGCGGCATAACGGCAGTGCATTTAGAAGAATTCCGTAATCTTATATTTAGGTATAAAGTCGATTTTCTTGTATATACACTTTAGCAATCGATATCGAAATGCTTCAAATCATTAGCTTAACATATTTAAAATAATTAACCTTCTTTAACGTATTGAAGGTGATATAAAGCCATGGCGGCATAACGACAGTACATTTGAAAGAACTCCGTAGTCTTATATTTAGGTATAAAGTCGATTTTCATGTATATATGCATTAAGCAATCGATTTCGAAATGCTTCAAATCATTAGTTTAACATATTTAAATTAATTAGCCTAATTTGTCGTACTGAAGTTTACATAAAGCCTTAACGACATAACGGCAGTGCATGTGGAAGAATTCCATAATCTTATGTTTAGGTATACATTCGATTTTCTGGTATACACACATTTAGCAAGCAATATCGAAATGCTTCAAATCGTTATTTTAACATATTTAAGTTAATAAAGCTTCTTTAGCGCACTGAAGTTAACATAAAGCCATGGCGGCATAACGGCAGTGCATGTAGAAGAATTTCTTAATCCTATATTTAGGTATAAAGTCGATTTTCTTGTATATACACATTTCGCAGTCGTATTTGAAAGGCTTCAAATCTTTTGTTTAACATATTTAAGTTAATAAAGCTTCTTTAACGCACTGAAGTTAACATAAAGCCATGGCGGCATAACGGCAGTGCATGTAGAAGAATTTCTTAATCCTATATTTAGGTATAAAGTCGATTTTCTTGTATATACACATTTCGCAGTCGTATTTGAAATGCTCCAAATCATTATTTTAACATATTTAAGTTAATAAAGCTTCTTTAACGCACTGAAGTTAACAAAAAGCCATGGCGGCATAACGGCAGTGCATGTAGAAGAATTCCGTAATCTTATGTTTAGGTATAAATTCGATTTTCTTGTATATACACACTTAGCAAGCGATATTGAAATGCTTCAAATCATTATTTTAACATATTTAAGTTAATTATCCTTATTTAAGCTTTGACATAAAGCCGTGGCGTCATAACGACAGTACATTTGGAAGAATTCCGTAGTCTAATATTTAGGTATAAGTTCGATTTTCGATTTTCTTGTGTTTTTTCTCATTTAGAAATCGATTTCGAAATGCTTCAAATAACTGGTGTAACATATCTAAGTTAATAAACCTTCTTTAACGAACTGATGTTTACAAAAAGCCATGGCGGCATAACGGCAGTGCATGTAGAAGAATTCCGTAATCTTATATTTAGGTATAAAGTCGATTTTATTGTATATACACATTTAGCAATCGATATCGAAATGCTTCAAATCATTAGCTTAACATATTTAAAATAATTAACCTTCTTTAACGTATTGAAGGTGATATAAAGCCATGGTGGCATAACGACAGTACATTTGGAAGAATTCCGTAATCTTATATTAAGTATAAAGTCGATTTTCTTGTATATACACATTTAGCAATCGATATCGAAATGCTTCAAATCATTAGTTTAACATATTTAAGTTAATTAACCTTCTTTATCTTACTGAAGTTAACATAAAGCCATGGCGGCATAACGGCAGTGGATGTAGAAGATCTCCATATTCTTATGTTTAGGTATAAATTCGATTTTCTTGTATATACACATTTAGCATTCGATATCGAAATGCTTCAAATCATTATTTTAACATATTTAAGTTAATAAAGCTTAATTAACGCACTGAAGTTAACAAAAAGCCATGGCGGCATAACGGCAGTGCATGTAGAAGAATTCCGTAATCTTATGTTTAGGTATAAATTCGATTTTCTTGTATATACACATCTAGCAAGCGATATCGAAATACTTCAAATCATTATTTTAACATATTTAAGTTAATTATCCTTCTTTGACGTATTGAAAATGACATAGAGCCGTGGCGTCATAACGACAGTACATTTGGAAGAATTCCGTAGTCTAATATTTAGGTATAAGTTCGATTTTCGATTTTCTTGTATTTTTTCTCATTTAGCAATCGATATCGAAATGCTTCAAATCATTAGTTTAACATATTTAAGTTAATAAACCTTCTTTAACGTACTGAAGGTGACATAAAGCCTTGGCGGCATAACGACAGTGCATTTAGAAGAATTCCGTAATCTTATATTTAGGTATAAAATCGATTTTTTGTATGTACACATTTAGTAATCGATATCGAAATGCTTCAAATAACTGGTTTAACATATGTATTTAAGTTATTTAGCCTATTTTATCTTACTGACGTTTACATAAAAGCTTAACGGTATAACGGCATTGCATTTAGAAGAATTCCGTAGTCTTATATTTTGGTATAAAATTGATTTTCTGGTATACTCACATTTAGCAAGCAATATCGAAATGCTTCAAATCGTTATTTTAACATATTTAAGTTAATAAAGCTTCTTTAACGCACTGAAGTTAACACAAAGCCATGGCGGCATAACGGCAGTGCATGTAGAAGAATTTCTTAATCCTATATTTAGGTATAAAGTCGATTTTCTTGTATATACATATTTCGCAGTCGTATTCGAAATGCTTCAAATCTTTGTTTAACATATTTAAGTTAATAAAACTTCTTTAACGAACTGAAAATTGCATAAAGCCTTGGCGGCATAACGGCAGTGCATTTGGAAGAATTCCGTAATCTTATATTTAGGTATAAGGTCGATTCTCTTGTATATACACATTTAGCAACCGATATCGAAATGCTTCAAATCATTAGTTCAATATATTTAAGTTAATTAATCTTCTGTAACGCACTGAAGTTAACATAAAACCTAAACGGCGTAATGGCAGTGCATTTAGAAGAATTACGTAATCTTATAATTAGGTATGAAGCCGATTTTCTTGTATATACACATTTAGCAATCGATAACGAAATGCTTCAAATCCTTAGTTTAACATATTTGAGTAAATTAACCTTTTTTATCTTACTGAAGTTTACATAAAGCCATAACGGTATAACGGCAGTGCATTTGGGAGAATTCCGTAATCTTATATTTAGGTATAAAGTCGATCACATTTAGCAATCGATATCGACATGCTTCAACTCATTTGTTTAACATATTTAAGTTAATAAACCTTCTTTAACGATCTGAAGTTGGCATATAGCCATGACGGCATAACGGCAGTGCATGTAGAAGAATTCCGTAATCTTATATTTAGGTATAAAGTCGACTTTCTTGTATATACACATTTAGCAATCGATAGCGAAATGCTTTAAATCATTAGTTTAATATATTTAAGTTAATAAAGCTTCTTTAGCGCACTGAAGTTAACATAAAGCCATGGCGGCATAACGGCAGTGCGTTTAGAAGAATTCCGTAGTCTTATATTTTGGTATAAAGTCGATTTTGTTGTATATGCACATTTAGCAATCGATATCGATATTCTTCAACTCATTAGTTTAACATATTTAAGTTAATAAACCTTCTTTAACGAACGGAAGTTGACATAAAGCCTTAACGGTGTAACGGCACTGCATTTGGAAGAATTCCGTAAACTTATATTCAAGTATAAAGTCGGTTTTTTTGTATATACACATTTTTCGATCGATATCAATATGCTTCAAATCATTAGTTTTACATTTTTAAGTTAATTAACCTTCTTTATCTTACTGAAGTTTACACAAAGCCATAACGGTATAACGGCAGTGCATGTAGAAGAATTCCGTTATCTTATATTTAGGTATAAAGTCGATTTTCTTGTATTTACACATTTAGCAATCGATATCGAAATGCTTCAAACAATTAGTTTAACATATTTAAAATAATTAGCTTCTCTATCTCACTGAAGTTTACGTAAAGCCATAACGGTATAACGGCAGTGCATTTGGAAGAATTCCGTAATCTTATATTTTGGTATAAAGTCGATTTTGTTGTATATGCACATTTAGCAATCGATATCGAGATGCTTCAACTCATCAGTGTAACATATTTAAGTTAATAAACCTTCTTAAACGATCTGAAGTTGGCATATAGCCATGACGGCATAACGGCAGTGCATTTAGAAGAATTCCGTAATCTTATATTTAGGTATAAAGTTGATTTTCTTGTATATACACACTTAGCTATCGATATCGAAATGCTTCAAATCATTAGTTTAACAGATTAAGTTAATAAACATTTTTTAGCTTACTGAAGTCTATATAAAGCCATAACGGTATAACGGCAGTGCATTTGGAAGAATTCCGTAAACTTATATTTAGGTATAAAGTCGATTTTGTTGTATATACACATTTAGCAATCGATATCGATATGCTTCAACTCATTAGTTTAACATATTTAAGTTACTAAACCTTCTTTAACGAACGGCAGTTGGCTTAAAGCCATAACGGCATAACGGCAGTATATTTGGGTGAATTCCGTTATCTTATATTTAGGTATAAAATCGATTTTCTTGTACATACACATTTATCAATCGATATCGAAATGCTTCAAATCATTAGTTTAGCATATTTAAGTAAATTATCCTTCTTTATCGTACTAAAATTTATATAAAGCCATAACGGCATAACGGCAGTATATTGGGGTGAATTCCGTTATCTTATATTTAGGTATAAAATCGATTTTCTTGTACATACACATTTATCAATCGATATCGAAATGCTTCAAATAACTGGTTTAGCATATTTAGGATAATTAACCTTCTTTAACGAACTGAAGTTTGCAAAAAGCAATGGCGGCATAACGGCAGTGCATTTAGAAGAATTCCGTAGTCTTATATTTAGGTATAAGGTCGATTTTGTTGTATATACGCATTTAGCAATCGATATCGACATGCTTCAACTCATCAGTTTAACATATTTAAGTTAATAAACCTTCTTTAACGATCGGAAGTTGGCATAAAGCCATGGTGGCATAACGGCAGTGTATTTAGAAGAATTCCGTTATCTTGTATTTAGGTATAAAGTCGATTTTCTTGTATATACACATTTAGCATTCGATATCGAAATGCTTCAACTCATTTTTTTAATATATTTAAGTTAATAAAGCTTCTTTAACGCACTGAAGTTTACATAAAGCCATGGCGGCATAACGGCAGTGCATGTAGAAAAATTCCGTTATCTTATATTTAGGTATAAAGTCGATTTTCTTGTATATACACATATAGCAATCGATATCGAAATGCTTCAAATCATTAGTTTAACACAGTAAGTTAATAAAATTTTTTTTAAGCTTACTGAAGTCTACATAAAACCTCAACGGTGTACCGGCAGTGCATTTGGAAGAATTCCGTAATCTTATATTTAGGTATAAAGTCGATTTTGTTGTATATACACATTAAGTAATCGATATCGAGATGCATCAACTCATTAGTTTAATATATTTAAGTTAATAAACCTTCATTAACGAACTGATGTTGGCATAAAGCCATGGCCGCTTAACGGCAGTGCATGTAGAAGAATTCCGTAATCTTATATTTAGGTATAAAGTCGATTTTCTTGTATTTACACATTTGCAATCGATATCGAAATGCTTCAAACCATTAGGTTAACATATTTAAAATAATTAGTCTTCTTTAATTTGAAGGTGATATAGAGCCATGGCGTCATAACAGCAGTACATGTGGAAGAATTCCGTAATCTTATATTTAGATATTAAAATCGATTTTGTTGTATATACACATTTAGCAATCGATATCGAAATGCCTCAAATCATTAGCTTAACATATTTAAGTTAATAAAGCTTAGTTAGCGCACTGAAGTTAACATAAAGGCTTAACGGTATAACGGCATTGCATTAAGAAGAATTCCATAGTTTTGTATTTAGGTATAAAATCGATTTTCTGGTACATACACATTTAGCAATCGATATCGAAATGCTCCAAATCATTAGTTTTTTCATATTTAAGTTAAAAAACCTACTTTAACGAACTGAAGCTGACATAACGCCATGGCGGAATAACGGCAGTGCATTTGGAAGAATTCCGTAATGTTATATTTAGGTATAAAGTCGATTTTTTGTATATACACATTTAGCAATCGATATCGAAATGCTTCAAGTCATTAGCTTAACATATTTAAGTTAATTAATCCTCTTTATCTTACTGAAGTCTACAAATGCCTTATCGGCATAGCGGCAGTGCATTTGGAAGAATTCCGTAATCTTATATTTAGTTACAAAATCGATTTTGTTGTATAAACACATTTAGCAATTGATATCGAAATGCTTCAATCTATTAGTTTAACATATTTAAGTTAATTAATCCTCTTTATCTTACTGAAGTCTACAAAAGCCTTAACGGCAGTGCATTTGGAAGAATTCCGTAATCTTACGTTTAGGTATAAAGTCGAATTTGTTGTATATACGCATTTAGCAATCGATAACGAAATGCTACAAATCATTAGTTTAGCATATTAAGTTAATAAACATATTTTAGCTTACTGAATTCTACATAAAGCCTTAACGATATAACGGCAGTGCATTTAGCAATCGATTTTGAAATGCATCAAATCATTAGTTTAACATATTTAAGTTAAAAAACCTACTTCAACGAACTGAAGCTGACATAACGCCATGGCGGAATAACGGCAGTGAATTTGGAAGAATTCCGTAATGTTATATTTAGTTATGAAATCGATTTGGTTGTTTAAACACATTTAGCAATCGATATCGAAATGCTTCAAATCATTAGTTTAACATATTTAAGTTAATTAAACCTCTCTATCTTACTGAAGTCTACATAAAGCCTTAACGGCATAACGGCAGTGCATTTAGAAGAATTACGTAATCTTATATTTAGGTATAAAGTCGATTTTCTTGTATGTACTCATTTAGCAATCGATATCGAAATGCTTTAGATCATTATTTTAACATATTTAAGTTAATAAAGCTTCTTTAACGCACTGAAGTTAACATAAAACCTTAACAGCGTAACGGCGGTGCATTTAGAAGAATTACGTAATCTTTTAATTAGGTATAAAGCCGATTTTCTTGTATATACACATTTAGCAATCGATAACGAAATGCTTCAAATCCTTAGTTTAACATATTTAAGTAAATTAACCTTCTTTATCTTACTGAAGTTTACATAAAGCCATAACGGTATAACGGCAGTGCATTTGGGAGAACTCCGTAATCTTATATTTAGGTATAAAGTCGATCACATTTAGCAATCGATATCGACATGCTTCAACTCATTTGTTTAACATATTTAAGTTAATAAACCTTCTTTAACGATTTGGAATTGGCATATAGCCATGGCGGCATAACGGCATTGCATGTAGAAGAATTCCGTTATCTTATATTTAGGTATAAAGTCGATTTTCTTGTATTTACACATTTAGCAATCGATATCGAAATGCTTCAAACAATTAGTTTAGCATATTTAAAATAATTAGCTTCTTTATCTTACTGAAGTTTACATAAAGCCATAACGGTATAACGGCAGTGCATTGGGAAGAATTCCGTAATCTTCTTCTTCTTTTTTACTGGCGTAGACACCGCTTACGCGATTATAGCCGAGTCAACAACAGCGCGCCAGTCGTTTCTTCTCTTCGCTACGTGGCGCCAATTGGATATTCCAAGCGAGGCCAGGTCCTTCTCTACTTGGTCCTTCCAACGGAGTGGAGGTTTTCCTCTTCCTCTGCTTCCCGCGGCGGGTACTGCGTCGAATACTTTCAGAGCTGGAGTGTTTTCATCCATCCGGACAACATGACCTAGCCAGCGTAGCCGCTGTCTTTTAATTCGCTGAACTATGTCAATGTCGTCGTATATCTCGTACAGCTCATCGTTCCATCGAATGCGATATTCGCCGTGGCCAACGCGCAAAGGACCATAAATCTTTCGCAGAACCTTTCTCTCGAAAACTCGCAACGTCGACTCATCGGTTGTTGTCATCGTCCAAGACTCTGCACCATATAGGAGGACGGGAATTATGAGAGACTTATAGAGTTTGGTTTTTGTTTGTCGAGAGAGGACTTTGCTTCTCAATTGCCTACTTAGTCCGAAGTAGCACCTGTTGGCAAGAGTTATCCTGCGTTGGATTTCTAGGCTGACATTGTTGGTGGTGTTTACGCTGGATCCAAGATAGACGAAATTATCTACAACTTCAAAGTTATGACTGTCAACAGTGACGTGAGTGCCAAGTCGCGAGTGCGACGACTGTTTGTTTGATGACAGGAGATATTTCGTCTTGCCCTCGTTCACTGCCAGACCCATTTCTTTTGCTTCCTTGTCCAGTCTGGAGAAAGCAGAACTAACGGCGCGGGTGTTGAGGCCGATGATATTAATATCATCGGCATACGCCAGCAGTTGTACGCTCTTATAGAAGATGGTACCTTCTCTGTTAAGTTCTGCAGCTCGAACTATTTTCTCTACGCTCGACAGAACCTTATATGCGATGTTGAGGAGGCTACTACCACGGTAGTTGGCGCAGATTGTGGGGTCTCCTTTTTTGTGGATTGGGCATAGCACACTTATATTCCAATCGTTGGGCATACTTTCGTCCGACCATATTTTGCAGAGAAGCTGATGCATGCACCTTATCAGCTCTTCGCCGCCGTGTTTGAATAGCTCGGCCGGCAATCCATCGGCCCCTGCCGCTTTGTTGTTTTTCATCCGGGCAATTGCTATTCGAACTTCTTCATGGTCGGGCAATGGAACGTCTGCTCCATCGTCATCGATTGGGGTATAGGGTTCGCTTTCTCCTGGTGTTGTGCGTTCACTGCCATTCAGCAGGCTGGAGAAGTGTTCCCTCCATAATTTAAGTATGCTCTGGGCATCGGTAACTAGATCACCTTTGGTTGTTCTACAAGAGTATGCTCCGGTCTTGAAACCTTCTGTAAGCCGCCGCATCTTTTCGTAGAATTTTCGAGCATTACCCCTGTCGGCCAGCTTATCAAGCTCTTCGTACTCACGCATTTCGGCCTCATTCTTTTTCTGTCTACAAATGCGTCTCGCTTCCCTCTTCAACTCTCGGTATCTATCCCATCCCGCACGTGTTGTGGTCGATCGTAGGCAGCCTGTTTTCTCTCCGCTGCGACACGGCACTCTTCGTCGTACCAGCTGTTCTTCTGCACTTTCCGAAAACCAATGGTTTCGCTTGCAGCTGAACGTAAGGAGTTTGAAATGCCGTCCCACAGTTCTCTTATACCGAGTTGTTGACGAGTGCTCTCAGAGAGCAGGAGTGCAAGCCGAGTAGAAAAAAGTTCGGGTGTCTGTTGTGATTGCAGCTTCTCGACGTCGAACCATCCTTGTGTTTGTTGGCGTGAGTTTTTTGCTGCACAGAGGCGGGTGCGAATTTTGGCTGCAACAATATAGTGGTCCGAGTCGATGTTAGGACCTCGGAGCGCACGCACATCTAAAACACTGGAGACGTGTCTTCCGTCTATCACAACATGATCGATCTGGTTGGTGGTTTTTTGATCTGGAGACAGCCAGGTAGCTTGATGTATCTTCTTATGCTGGAATCTAGTACTACAGATAACCATATTTCGGGCCCCGGCGAAGTCGATCAGCCTCAGCCCATTTGGGGATGTTTCCGCGTGGAGGCTGAATTTACCGACCTTCTTTGTTCACCCTGGCATTGAAGTCGCCAAGCACGATTTTGACATCGTGGCGGGGGCATCTCTCATAAGTGCGCTCCAAGCACTCATAAAAGGCATCTTTGGTCACATCGTCCTTCTCTTCCGTCGGGGCGTGGGCGCAAATCAGCGATATGTTGAAGAACCTCGCTTTGATGCGGATTGTGGCTAGACGTTCATTCTCCGGAGTGAATGATAGTACTCGGCGACGGAGTCTCTCTCCCACCACGAATCCAACACCAAACTTGCGCTCCTTTATATGGCCACTGTAGTAAATGTCACAAGGACCTACTCGTCTCTGTCCTTGTCCCGTCCATCGCATTTCTTGGACGGCGGTGATGTCAGCCTTTATCTTTACGAGGACATCTACCAGGTGGGCAGCGGCACCTTCCCAATTAAGGGACCGGACATTCCAGGTGCATGCCCTCAAATCATAGTCCTTATTTCGTTTGCCATGGTCGTCATCAAAAGGGGGGGGCTCTCATCCGAGGCTATTTTTTTCCTTTCATTGGGGGTGTTTTTTTACGTGGCGGGTCCCAAACCCAGCGCACAACCCTATGCAGGGGTGTTTCGCCTTCTCACTTTAGCTCGCCTTCAAACGGATGTTCTTAGGCTACCCAGAGGATACTTGGTCAAAGACCGGAAGTCGTGAGCTGCTTGAGTCATATGTAAAAGAATCGTTTCTGGCCACTCCCAAGTGAATGGCGATCAGAGAACTTTCCTCACTTGCGTGAACTTCTACACATGACCACATCCTTAATTTAGGTATAAGTCGATTTTGTTGTTTATACACATTTAGATATCGATATCGAGATGCTTAAACTCATCAGTTTAACATATCTAAGTTAATAAACCTTCTTAAACGGTCTGGCATATAGCATATAGCCATGACGGCATAACGGAAGTGCATGTAGAAGAATTCCGTAATCTTATATTTAGGTATAAAGTTGATTTTCTTGTATATACACACTTAGCTATCGATATCGAAATGCTTCAAATCTTTAGTTTAACAGATTAAGTTAATAAACATTTTTTAGCTTACTGAAGTCTACATAAAGCCATAACGGTATCACGGCAGTGCATTTGGACGAATTCCGTAAACTTATATTTAGGTATAAAGTCGATTTTGTCGTATATACACATTTAGCAATCGATATCGATATGCTTCAACTCATTAGTTTAACATATTTAAGTTAATAAACCTTCTTTAACGATCGGAAGTACGCACAAAGCCCTAACGGTATAACGGCACTGCATTTGGAAGAATTCCGTAAACTTATATATAGGTATAAAGTCGTTTTTGTTGTATATACACATTTAGCAATCGATATCGATATGCTTCAAATCATTAGATTAACATATTTAAGTTAATTAACCTTCTTTATCTTACTGAAGTTTACATAAAGCCATAACGGTATAACGGCAGTGCATTTGGAAGAACTTCGTGAACTTATATTTAGGTATAAAGTCAATTTTGTCGTATATACACATTTAGCAATCGATATCGATATGCTTCAACTCATAAGTTTAACATATTTAAGTTAATAAGCCTTCTTTAACGAACGGAAGTTGGCTTAAAACCGTGGCGGCAGTGCATTTAGAAGGATTCGGTAATCTTATATTTTGGTATAAAGTCGACTTTCTTGTATATACACATTTAGCAATCGATAGCGAAATGCTTTAAATCATTAGTTTAATATATTTAAGTTAATAAAGCTTCTTTAGCGCACTGAAGTTAACATAAAGCCATGGCGGCATAACGGCAGTGCGTTTAGAAGAATTCCCTAACCTTACATTTAGGTATAAAGTCGATTTTGTTGTATATACACATTTAGCAATCGATATCGATATTCTTCAACTCATTAGTTTAACATATTAAAGTTAACAAATCTTCTTTAACGATCTGAAGTTGGCATATAGCCATGGCGGCATAACGGCAGTGCATTTAGAAGAATTCCGTTATCTTGTATTTAGGTATAAAGTCGATTTTGTTGCATATACACATTTAGCAATCGATATCGATATGCTTCAACTCATTAGTTTAACATATTTAAGTTAATTAATCTTCTTTAACATATTGAAGTTTATATAAAGCCATGGCGGCATAACGGCAGTGCGTTTCGAAGAATTCCGTAATCTTATATTTAGGTATAAAGTCGATTTTGTTGTATATACACATTTAGCAATCGATATCGATATTCTTCAACTCATTAGTTTAACATATTTAAGTTAATAAACCTTCTTTAACGATCTGAAGTTGGCATATAGCCATGGCGCCATAACGGCAGTGCATTTGGAAGAAGTCCGTAATCTTATAATTAGGTATAAATTCGATTTTGATGTAGATACATATTTAGCAATCGATATCGAGATGCTTCAAATCATTAGTTTAGCAAATTTAAGTTAATTAACCTTTCTTAACGTATTGAAGTTGATATAAAGCCATAACGGCATAACGGCAGTGCAATTAGAAGAATTCCGTAATCTTATATTTAGGTTTAGAGTCGATTTTGTTGTATATACACATTTATTAATCGATATCGAGATGCTTCAACTCATTAGTTTAACATATTTAAGTTAAGTAACCTTCTTTAACGTATTGAAGTTGATATAAAGCCATGGCTGCATAACGACAGTACATTTGGAAGAATTTCGTATTCTTATATTAAGGTATAAAGTCGATTTTGTTGCGTATACACATTAAGCAATCGATATCGAAATGCCTCAAATCATTAGTTTAACATATTTAAGTTAAGTAACCTTCTTTAAAGTATTAAAGTTGATATAAAGCCATGGCGGCATAACGACAGTACATTTGGAAGAATTTCGTATTCTTATATTAAGGTATAAAGTCGATTTTGTTGTGTACACACATTAAGCAATCAATATCGAAATGCCTCAAATCATTAGTTTAACATATTTAAGATAATTAACCCTCTTTATCTTACTGAAGTCGACAAAAGCCTTAACGGCATAACGGCAGTGCATGTAGAAGAATTCCGTAATCTTATATTTAGGCATAAAGTCGATTTTCTTGTATATACGCATTTTGCAATCGATATCGAAATGCTTCAAATCATTAATTTAACACAGTAAGTTAATAAATTTTTTTTAAGCTTACTGAAGTCTACATAAAACCTCAACGGTGTAACGGCAGTGCATTTGGAAGAATTCCGTAATTTTATATTTAGGTGTAAAGTCGATTTTATTGTACATACACATTAAGTAATCGATATCGAGATGCATCATCTCATTAGTTTAACATATTTAAGTTAATAAACCTTCATTAACGAACTGAAGTTGGCATAAAGCCATGGCGGCGTAACGGCAGTGCATGTAGAAGAATTCCCTAATCTTATATTTAGGTATAAAGTCGATTATCTTGTATTTACACATTTGCAATCGATATCGAAATGCTTCAAACCATTGGTTTAACATATTTAAAATAATTAATCTTCTTTAACGTATTGAAGGTGATATAGAGCCATGGCGTCATAACAGCAGTACATGTGGAAGAATTCCGTAATCTTAAATTTAGATATTAAAATCGATTTTGTTGTATATACACATTTAGCAATCGACATCGAAATGCCTCAAATCATTAGTTTAACATATTAAGGTTAATAAACCTTCTTTAACGAAAGGAAATTGGCATAAAGCCATGGCGGCTTAACGGCAGTGCATGTAGAAGAATTCCCTAATCTTATATTTAGGTATAAAGTCGATTTTCTTGTATTTACACATTTGCAATCGATATCGAAATGCTTCAAACCATTGGTTTAACATTTTTAAAATAATTAATCTCCTTTAACGTATTGAAGGTGATATAGAGCCATGGCGTCATAACAGCAGTACATGTGGAAGAATTCCGTAATCTTATATTTAGATATTAAAGTCGATTTTGTTGTATATACACATTTAGCAATCGATATCGAGATACTTCAACTCATTAGTTTAACATATTTAAGTTAATAAACCTTCTTTAACGAACGGAAGTTGGCTTTAAGCCATGGCGGCATAACGACAGCGCATTTAGAAGAATTCCGTAATCTTGTATTTAGGTATAAAATCGATTTTCTTGTATATACTCATTTAGCAATCGATATCGAAATGCTTCAACTCATTAGTTTAATATATTTAAATTAATAAAGCTTTTTTAACGCACTGAAGTTTACATGAAGCCGTGGCGGCATAACGGCAGTGCATGTAGAAAAATTCCGTAATCTTATATTTTGGTATAAAGTCGATTTTCTTGTATATACACATATAGCAATCGATATCGAAATGCTCCAAATAACTGGTTAAGCATATTTAGGATAATTAACCTTCTTTAACGAACTGAAGTTTGCATAAAGCAATGGCGGCATAACGGCAGTGCATTTAGAAGAATTCCGTAGTCTTATATTTAGGTATAAAGTCGATTTTGTTGTATATACGCATTTAGCAATCGATATCGAAATGCTTCAAATCATTAGTTTAACATAGTTAAGTTAATTAACCTTCTTTAGCGTATTGAAGTTGATTTAAAGCCATGGCGACATAACGACGGTACGTTTGGAAGAATTCCGTAATCTTACATATTTAAATATAAAGTCGAATTTGTTGTATATACGCATTTAGCAATCGATATCGAAATGCTTCAAATCATTAGTTCAACATATTTAAGTTAATTAACCTTCTTTATATTACTGAAGTTTACATGAAGTCATAACGGTATAATGGCATTGCATTTTGAAGAATTCTGTAAACTTATATTTAGGCCTAAAGTCGATTATCTTGTATATACACATTTAGCAATCGATAACGAAATGCTTCAAATCATTAGTTTAACATATTTAAGTTATTTAATACTTTCTTTAACGAACTGAAGGTGTCTTAAAGCCATGGCGGCATAACGGCAGTACATTTAGAAGAATTCCGAAATCTCATATATAGGTATAGAGTCGATTTTCTTGTATATACACATTTAGCAATCGATAACGAAATGCTTCAAATCATTAGATTAATATATTGAAGTTAATTAACCTTCTTTGTCTTACTGAAGTTGGCATAAAGCCATGGCGGCATAACGGCAGTGCACTTAAAAGAATTTCGTAATTTTATGTTAAGGTATAAAGTCGATTCTCTTGTATATGCACATTTAGCAATCGATATCGAAATGCTTCAAATCATTAGTTTAACATATTTAAGTAAATTAACCTTCTTTATCTTACTGAAGTTTACAAAAAGCCATGGCGGTATAACGGCAGTGCATTTAGAAGAATTCCAAAATCTTATATTTAGGTATAAAGTCGATTTTGTTGTATATACACATTTAGCAATCGATATCGAGATGCTTCAACTCATTAGTTTAACATATTTAAGTTAATAAACCTTCTTTAACGAACGGAAGTTGGCTTAAAGCCATGGCGGCATAACGGCAGTGCATGTAGAAAAACTCAATTATCTTATATTTAGGTATAAAGTCGATTTTCATGTATTTACACATTTACCAAACGATATCGAAATGCCTCAAACCATTAGTTTAACATATTTAAAATAAATAACCTTTTTGAACGTATTGAAGGTGATACAAAGCCATGGCGGCATAACGACAGCACATTTGGAAGAGTTCCGTAATCTTATATTTAGGTATAAAATCGATTTTGTTGAATATACGCATTTAGCAATCGATATTGAGATGCTTCAACTCATTAGTTTAGCATATTTAAGTTAATAAACCTTCTTTAACGCACTGAAGTTTACATAAAGCCATAACGGTATAACGGCAGTGCATTTGGAATAATTCCTTAAACTTTTATTTAGGTATAAAGTCGATTTCGTTGCATATACACATTTAGCAATCGATATCGAGATGCTTCAACTCATTAGTTTAACATATTTAAGTTAATAAACCTTCTTTAACGAACGGAAGTCGGCACAAAGCCATGGCGGCATAACGACAGTACATGTGGATGAATTCCGTAAACTTATATTTAGGTATAAAATCGATTTTGTTGCATATACACATTTTGCAATCGATATTGAAATGCTTCAGATAACTGGTTTAACATATTTAAGTTAATAAACCTCCTTTAGCGAACTGAAGTTGACATAAAGCCATGGCGGCATAACGACAGTACATGTGGAAGAATTCCGTAAACTTATATTTAGGTATAAAGTCGATTTTGTTGTATATACACATTTAGCAATCGATATCGATATGCTTCAATCATTAGTTTAACATATTAAGTTATAACTTCTTTACTACGAAGTTCTAAAGCCATACGGTATAACGGCAGTGCATTTGAGAATTCCGTATCTTATATTTAGGTTAAAGTCGATTTTGTTGTATATACACATTTAGCAATCGATATCGATATGCTTCAACTCATTAGTTTAACATATTTAAGTTGATAAACCTTCTTTAACGAACGAAAGTTGGCCTAAAGCCATGGCGGCATAACGGCAGTGCATTTAGAAGAATTCCGTAATCTTATATTTAGGTATAAAGTCGATTTTCTTGTATATACACATTTAGCAATCGATACCGAAATGCTTCAAATCATTAGTTTAATATACTTAAGTTAATAAAGCTTCTTTAACACACTGAAGTTATCATAAAGCCATGGCGGCATAACGGCAGTGCGTGTAGAAGAATTCCGTAATCATATATTTAGGTATAAAGTCGATTTTCTTGTATATACACATTTAGCAATCGATATCGAAATGCTTCAAATCATTAGTTTAATATATTTAAGTTAATTAACCTTCTTTATCTTACTGAAGTTTACATAAAGCCATAACGGTAAAACGGCAGTGTATTTGGAAGAATTCCGTAAACTTATATTTCGGTATAAAGTCGATTTTGTTGTATATACACATTTAGCAATAGATATCGAGATGCTTCAACACATTAGTTTACTATAGTTTAGTCATTAAACCTTCCTTAAGGAACTGAAGTTGGCTTAAAGCCATGGCGGCATAACGACAGTACATCGAAATGCTTCAAATCATTAGTTTAACATATTTAAGTTAATTAACCTTCTTTATATTACTGAAGTTTACATAAAGCCATAACGGTATAACGGCAGTGCATTTGGAGGAACTCCGTAAACATATATTTAGGTATAAAGTCGATTACCTTGTGTATACACATATAGCAATCGATATTGAAATGCTTCAAATCATTAGTTTAACATATTTAAGTTAATTAACCTTCTTTAACGAACTGAAGTTGGCTTAAAGCCATGGCGGCATAACGGCAATACATTTGGAAGAATTCCGAAATCTTATATTTAGGTAAAGAGTCGATTTTCTTGTATATACACATTTAGCAATCGATATCGAAATGCTTCAAATCATTAATTTAATATATTTAGGTTAATTAACCTTCTTTATCTTACTGAAGTTTACGTAAAGCCATCACGGTATAACTTCAGTGCATTTTGAAGAATTCCGTAATCTGATATTTAGGTATAAAGTCGATTTTC
>CM050324.1:809828-828007 GCA_027475135.1 Bactrocera correcta
TGATTTCTGTTCATTTTCGCTGAAAAATTTTCCCTGACCATAGAAATACTCGTACTACATACGCAACATACATACATATGTACTTACTTGTATACATACATATAATATATGTTCACTAACCTATCCTCACTTACATTTCCTCCGAAGTAATATGTACCGATAAAAAGGTTATTTGTAGGATTTCACACCATATCATAAATCCAAGTCAAAGCTCGGTAAAAGTGCTGTCAAAAGTTACATGTGCAGTATTATTAATAATATTAGTATGCGTACGTATATAAATTATTCATTCTTCCACTTAGATGTGGAAAAAAAAAAAATTTTTTTGAAGTTTGTTTCTGCTTTATTGAACTTCACATTTCGACTGCTTAATACTAACAATTATTTTTTAAATTTATACCTATCAATAATAATTTGGTCACATTGCACTTCAATGTGACCGTAAAAAATTCGGCTGCGCTGTCGTTGTAACTCTGCTGTGGTGTTGTTGTTGATTTCCGCAATTTGTTTTTTTGCGTTTCCTGTTGTTGAACTAATGCAGACATGTCGTCAGCAATATTTGTTTATTTGTTTTTTTATTCGCTTGTATTATTGCTGTGTTAGCTATGTAGATTTTGGTGTTAACCAATTTGGTGTTAACTCCTCCCCCCTTAAATTCGAGCGTCCTCGTTCGAAGGATTTTCACAAAATTTATGTAGATCGTCAACGCATACTTTCGTGGTATTACAGCCGGTTGTTATTTTATTTAATCTTCTTTTTACTCTATATTTTTTTAATTTTGCTTTTAATAATACAAATATGAATACAGTTATTATTATTGATATAATTGTTACATTTGCAGAAAAATAAATATAATTTTTGTCTTTAGCAAAGAAATTTCTTTTTCTTCATTTAATTGTAGTTTTTTTATGGACTTGAGAGATAACATTTCTTCTACTTTACTATTATTTGCCATTGGTTGCAATATTGCTGGTAAAGGATTGCTACCAGTTATTATCTTAGAAAAATAGTTTTTACCATCTATTTGATATTAGTATTGTAGTGTTTTATTAAATACGTGCCATTTAATTTCATTGTTTCGTTTTCAAATTTTACGAAACCTGTATTTTGGGTTTTAGAAACAATACATCATTTGTTATTTCTTCAATCTCTTTTACATGATGATTATTAATTTTCGTACAATTATCGACTTTACTTTTTAGCAGATGTGCTATGCATGTGCTATTTGTAATATCTTCTACTATATTTCTTGAGCATATCGAAAATTTTATTATATGACTTACATTCTTTATTTTTTCCGTAAACTTTATTCTGGCAAATTAAAATTGATTTAAATTCGATTTTATTTATTAATTCTTTTCCTTTTATTGGTCTTATTTCTAAAGTTTTACAATCGTTTTGCTCTGTGGTAGGCAAATTTATTATATAAATTAAGCTTTCTTTTTTTGAAGCTATTTTTATTTCAGCAAATTCTAATGCTTCATCTACATTAACGAATGGTATGTTTTCATCTATTAAAAATTGTTTAGTTATTTCCATTTCTTTATCAGACAATATGTATGAATTTATTATGTTAGATTTGGCCCAGTGTATGGCGTATGCTATTTTAAATTTAGCTCTTCCTTTATAATTTCTAATTTAAATTTTATTTGTAATATTAAGTCATTCGCAATTTCTTTTTCTTCTCTCACCACTTTAGATATCTTGTTATATTGTCTATGATTTCGTTTATTTTCGCATTTGTCAGTTTTTTAAATTTTTAGCTGTCTATTATTACTTCCTAGCACATTATTGATTTTTTCCATTAAGATATTGTAATCGGCAGTCTGGTTTTCCCGGCAATCCTTTTCCATGCGGAGCCTATAAAGTCTAGTGATCTCCTAACTTTACTGTTTATTCTAATTCTATCAAGAAAATTTTTCGATTGGTTTATGAGGGATGTCAGGATGGGTTTCAATGTATGATTTGCTAATTTATCATTAATTGTCATTTCTACGCGGTTTATTGTGTTGTCGTAATCTTGTAATTCAATTGTGTGGATTATTTTGAATGTGCCTGTTTGTAGTTTTGCGGGACCTGCGTCGATTGTGACTAGTTGGGATGATGAATAGTCTAGTATTTGTACGTTTCCGTATGCCATGCAGGAAAAAAGTCTAAAAAACAAATATATATATTTCTGTCAAAAGTGTAATAATAAGCGTGCTATGCGCTCTTTTTATCCTTATAAAAGAAAAAAATATTTTTTTTATTTTTTTTTTTTTTTTTTATTTTTTTTTTTTTTTTTTTTTTTAATAATAAGCGTACTATGCGCTTTTTTTTATTTATGTTTTTTTCATTGTTTTGATTAATTTTTAATTATTTTTTCCTAGTTCATTTTTTTTTTTTTTTTTTTTTTTTTTTTTTTTTTTTTTTTTTTTTTTTTTTTTTTTTTTAACTTTTTATAAGGCTTTTGGGGACTACCTTGCCGGTTTGTGTTAAAACTGTAGAATTCTTTTTTTCTTTTACTATTTCTTCTTTGTACCGTGAATTTAACTTATCTCCGTAACGTTTATTGATTCTAACATAGATTGTCTGTCCAATTTTATATTCTTTAAATGGGCTTCTGTTTTTATTGTGAAATATTAGGTCTTTCTCTTGTTTTTGTTTTAGTCTTTGTATGTTATTCTGTCTTGCCTCTTCGTACTGGTCGGGATTAGTGAATATTCTTCGTCCAAAAAATGATTCAATCGGTTTTTGTCCTGTAGTTGTGTGAATTGAATAATTGTACTCATATACTGCCCTGTCCAGCAGTTCTTCAAAAGTTCTTTCTGTATTTTCTGATTTTAAACACCTTAAAATTTCTGATAGGGTTGAAGGGAATCGTTCTACCTGACCGTTAGCTGTACTAGTATGTGGAGGTATCCTATGTATTTTTATTCTGAGTTGGTCTTCTAACATAAAAGTTATTGAGTTGGAATTTAATGATTTTTCGTTGTCTATTATTATGTTTTGTGGAACTCCAAAATTGAAAATGATCTGTCTAAGTGGTTCTCTAATGTCTTCTGTAGCTCTTGATTTTAATATTTTCGCTTGGGCGTATTTTGAATACTTATCTATGGCAGTCAGTATTAGTTTTTTTCCGGTAATATAGATATCTATATGGATTATCTGTCCTGGGTATTCGGGAATAGGAGTTGCTTGAATTTTTGGGTTATTGGGATGTCTGTCGTACTTGTTTTCTGCGCATACGCCGCATTGTTTAACTATTGCTTTAATTTTCTGGAGCATTTTAGGGAAAAAAAATGTTTCTATTAATTGCTGTTTATTTTCTACTGGGTTTCGATGAGCTCTTTTATGTGTTCGTAGTATTTCATTCTCTTGTTGCTCGTTTGTAATGAGATCCTTAACTTGCGTTTGTGTGTACCTAGCTTTGTAGTTCTTGAAGTGTGGGGGATAGATTTGTTGAATCTGCCCCATTTTTTTTTCGGTTGTGAATATTCCATTAATAACTGAAGGGTTGAGGTAGCGCTTTAGTATTGCTGTCAAGTCGTCTATTGAATAATTAGGTTTAGTCAAAATGTGCCTATGGTACGTAGGGAAGGGTATTTTGAATTGATAGCTATCGATTTGGTCTGTTAAGACCCAAAATTTGATTTTTGAATACATTTATTGGGCAATTAATGGTCGGAATTAAATTATGCGAAGAGCTTTCGTCTGAATTAGTGGCAACTGATAACGAATTTATTTCAAATGGTCTGGAGAGTGCGTCTGCAACAACGTTTGCTTTACCTGGTTTGTATTTTATTTCATAATGATATTCTTCTAAAATTGCCTTCCATCTTTTCAATTTGGAATTGTTGTTTTTATTACTGAGTGCGTACGTAAGGGGTTGGTGGTCCGTATAAATGGTTATTTTAGCAGTGCCATACAAATAATTTCTGAGGGAATTGAGTGCCCAAATAATGGCAAGCATTTCCCTTTCGTTAGTTGCATAGTTTTCCTCTGTTTTGCTTAAAGTTCGCGAAATGAAAGTGATTGGTCTTCCATTTTGCTCTAGGACTGCTCCTATTGCATTTTTGGAAGCATCGGTGGTTAGAGAGAATTCCTTTTTATAGTCTGGATATTGAAGAATTACATCTTCGGAAGTGAGTGCAGATTTAATTTTTTCAAATGCTTCTTTTGCTTCGCTATTAAGTGTAATGGGGACTTTTTTTGACATATTTTTCGAGATGCGACCTTTTTCGCCGCGGAGTAGGGTTGTTAACGGTTTTGCAAGTGAAGCATAACTTCTTATAAAGGTCTATAGTATCCTGAAAGGCCGAGGAATGACCTCAAATCTTTAAGGTTTTTGGGGTATTGGAAATTGACTATTGATTGAACCTTGGCGGGATTGGTTGAGATGCCATCTGATGAAATAATAAAGCCTAAAAATTCCACTTTGGTTTTAAAAAATTCACACTTATCAATCTGAACTTTCATATTAGTTTTATTTAGGGTGTAAAAAATTGTATCAATGTGTTTTTGGTGGGACTCTTTATCTTTGCTGAATATGACTATGTCATCTATGTAGACGTAGCATATTTTCCCTATATGGTCTCTTAGGATGTCATCAAGCGCTCGTTGGAATATACCAGGGGCATTTTTAAGCCCAAAGGGTAGTCGCGTAAATTCATATTTTCCGTTGTTCACGGAAAAAGCTGTCTTCTCAACATCGGATTCCTTAAGAGGAATCTGGGGGAAGCCGCTCTTCAGATCGATTACAGAAAATATTTTGTTGTCTCCTAGTTGAGAAAGTACCTCGTTTATTTCCGGTATTGGATACCTATCTGACACGGTGACACTATTCAGTTTTCTATAATCGATGACCATTCTATACTTTTTCTCTCCCGATGCGTCCTCTTTCTTGGGGACTACCCATATCGGAGAGTTGTAGGGCGATCTGGATGGTCTTATTATGCCGTCTTCTAATAATTTATTTATCTGTTTATCTATTTCGTCCCTGAGGGAAAATGGGTAAGGGTAGGATTTTGAGTAAACTGGCGTTTCGGAGTTTGTTCTTATTTCGGCCACTACTTTGGTGGTGTAGGTCAGTCTTTCGTTAGGTTCGGAGAAAAGATGGCTATGTTTATGGATGAGTTTCCTCATTTCTTGTCTATCTTGAGTATTCATATGCGTGTCCCTAATATGGATTGCGTTTACGTCCCGTGTTTTGTATTCTTTTAGATGAATTTTCGTGTGGTTTGCTATAATCATAAAATTATCCTTACTATGGATTATTGCGTTAATTTCTTTTATGCTGTCATTACCTAATATTCCGTGAAATGTGGTTAGGGTGGGTAGTAGGAAAAACTTTAATTGATTTTTGAGCTTGAAAAGATTTATATATGTGTGATGGGGGATCTTTATTTTGCCTCCTATCGAGTTTGCATGAAATGGGCTATTATTTTCTATTATTTTCCTTGCTAAATGAGGCTGTATGTAGTTCTTGTTAGAACCTGTGTCTAGTAGTATTTTAAGAATTTCTCCGTCCTTGTTCTACATTCGAAGTAAGGAAGCGAAGAAGTTTTCATTCTAAAAAATGTATATCTGTTGGGGCTAGGATTTCGGGTTGGTTCTGATTGTAGTTGAGAGAGTCCTGGTCAAGAATATGGTGGTATGTTGGTTCTTCAAGAGGGTTTGCAGAATTGGGGCCTTCTGGCTGTATCTGAGAGCAGTTTATATGGGAATTTCTTTGAATTTTGCGGGTGGATTCGTAAAAATTTGAACTTGGTCCTTCCTGTCGTTTTCCGGCATACTTGAAGTTCGGTCTATTGGGATAATTTATTGCGTTTGTTCTAATACTTTGGTCTAGTCCATTGGTTCCGGTTTTGGTAATGGTTTTTGCGCTAGAGGTCTTGGGGGTGGATTGTTGTAAGGATTATATTGTGGGTTGTTATAGGTATTATACTGTGGGCTGTTTAATGGTTGATAGGTGCGTTGCGCGAATTGTTGTGGGCGGTATGCGTTTGGCGAAAACGCTTGTTGTGTGCGTGGCATATATGCGAGCTCTGGGTGAAAATATTGTTGAGAGGGTTGTGTATAGACTTGTCTTTGGAAAAGTTGGTGTTGTGGCTTTGGGGGAAGTTGTGGTCTATCCATTCTGTAGGGTGTATTGTAATTGTTCGCGTGTGTGGTTCTAAAATTTTGGTTTTCTAGCTTCATGCAAAGGTGCAGAGCTTCTGGCAGGTCGGCAGGTTCTTTCATACCAAGCAATTTGGAGAGGTCTCCTGAAAGTCCTCGTACGAATGTATCGAGTGCTTTCTCCCTATAGGTTCGAGAAAGAATTTGTATTGATTTTTCGCTCATCTCCATACAGGCGATTTTGTTAAGAATTAGTGACAGATGTGCGTATACTTGCGAATAGAAGCTTTGTACCGATCGACGTCCTTGGATAATGCACGTCATTTGATATTCCAATGTACTTAAATCTCTTTTATCCGCGTAATGCGTTGTTAAGCATTTAGAGATCGCTGTCCAATTCAGCGGTGTGTTGTAAGATTCGAGTACCGCGTCGGCCTTACCAACTATTTTATTCCTAATTACGTTTAAGATTCCAAAATATTTTGGAGTGCCTATCAAATTTTCATAGATTTTGAGGATGCGCTCAACGCTTTTCCTCCAACTGCTAAATTCGGTGGGGTTTCCGCTAAATTCTCTAAGTGACCTGACAACGTCTGGGATTTTGTCCATATCTGAAAGATTGTTCCTATAACGTTCGTCAATCGTTTGGTCCACTATGGGTGCTGGGATCATGTCATTCTTAATTATACTTTGTATTATGTTTCGTCCATCTGTGAGTAGTAATTGACCTAGTAGTTCTCTTACTTGATTTGCTAAATCGGGTTGTGCAGGATTTGTTACGTTGGGTGCAATTGGATTAGGTGAGGGTAGTACTGGTGGCCTTTTGAGATTATTTGGATTTGCCATTTTTTTTTCTTTTACTTAACTTGAGGATTACGAAATATTAAAAAAAAATTCTATTTATTATTTTATTTTCGCTAAAACTAATATTTTCTATTTTTTCGTTGTTAACCCTTCTAGGAAAGGTAGCTTTTCTACTCTGGAGGGTCCGGGGGAATCGCAGAGTTAAGCGTTGTTATAGGTTTTTATTTATTTTTAGTTACTGGCTGTACGAGCCTTTTATTATTTAATTTATAATTTATAAATCTCTGGAGGGTCCCTTTTGTGGTGAATCGCAGAGCTTTTATTTGTTATAAGCTGGAGGGTCCCCCCCAAGGTGGTGAATCGCAGCTTTAGTTTTTGTAAATTATTGGCTGTACAAGCCGTGTTTTATATTATAAGATTTTAAATATGTACCTAAATCTAGTTTATTTGATTCGAACTATGTATTCGGAGAAATCAAAAGATGAAAGATATTGTCTTCTTATTTTATAACAAGGTCTAGTAGTGCTTATTTTTGGATAAATTTATTAATATAATATCTATTTGCTTAAAGTTTATTAATATGGTATTTATTTAGACAAGTTTGTTAAATTTCTTAAATTTGTCTCTTGTAAACTGAATTTACAATTATATATTTACATTTGAAATGTAACGTGAGCATTTATTTATTTAAAACAAAGGTGTTCAAGAATAATTTTATTTTGTCTGGGTTATCGATTTACTTACATTAATAATATTTTGAGTCGCATATTATTTAAGGCTTCTGCTTTCCGGGCTGGCTGTCCTATGACGTCCTGTTTGGATTCGTTTATTATCCTACTGAGGGGCCTTTATTTCCCCTGATGCTGCCTCGTTGTGTTCCTCGGGTGGGTGTTGTATTCTGGGTAGCACTTTCTGCTTTACCCGTGGTACTATAGCACTGTAGTATGTGGCACTGTAGAACTGTAGTTTATAGCACCGTTGAACTGTAGTATGTAGCACCGTTGTACGTAGCACTGTTGAACTGTAGTTTGTAGCACTGTTGAACTGTAGTATGTAGCACTGTTGAACTTTATGTGATATTGTTCAATTCAGGTAGCACTTTCTGCTTTACCTGTTGCACTATATGCGTTATTGTTCAATTTAGGTAGCACTTTCTGCTTTACCTGTTGCACTAAGTTACTATATCCACGCGAAGGAAACACTTTCTTTTAGCTCGGGCGCCAAATTTTTCATTCTTCCACTTAGATGTGGAAAAAAAACAAATTTTTTGAAGTTTTTTTCTGCTTTATTGAACTTCACATTTCGACTGCTTAATACTAACAATTATTTCTTAATTTATACCTATCAATAATAATTTGGTCACATTGCACTTCAATGTGACCGTATAAAATTCGGCTGCGCTGTCGTTGTAACTCTGCTGTGGTGTTGTTGTTGATTTCCGCAATTTGTTATTTTGCGTTTCCTGTTGTTGAACTAATGCAGACATGTCGTCAGCAATATTTGTTTATTTGTATTTTTATTCGCTTGTATTATTGCTGTGTTAGCTATGTAGATTTTGGTGTTAACCAATTTGGTGTTAACTTATACTAGAGGTCAGTGGTAAGAGAAGAACGTAACTCTAACAGCTGTTACTGCATATGCAATTACAAGCATTTATTTTCTTTTATACACATTCTTATAAGTATATATGTATGTATAAACTTTCTCTAAAGTGTCTGCATTTGCAATACCCCGTAGGAAATAATTCCGCTAACAAATTATTATTATTTTTTTTATTTATATGTAGATTATGAATTTTTCATTTCGTTTACTGCATATTTTTTCAAAAACCTTAATAATTAGAGGTTGGTAAAATTGTCTAAGAATAAGCGAGGATGTTTATTCTACGCATAGGTGTATAAAAATATGCGGTACATATATAAATGTCGATATGACAAGAATGAATATTTTAAAAGATAATATGTTTCCTGGATAAAATCAGTCTTTCATTAATCGACTTTGATTAAAAAAGTGTATACGAGCTGTGTAGAAAAAGTATAGCGAATTTTGTGTTTTTTCAAAAAAAATTTATTTATTCATGAATATCTATTTTATCCCCTTCAAAGTAATCCCCGTGAGATATTATACACTTGTGCCAACGAATTTTCCAATCTTCGAAGCACTTCAAAAAATCAATTTTTTTTATCTTTTTCAGCTCCTCCTTCGATGCCGTCTTTATCTCGTCAAGAGAACGTCGTCCTTTCATGAGCCTCTTCAATTTAGGGAACAAAAAAAATCATAGGTCACACAAGTCATCTGGGGAATACGGTTGCTGCGGCATCATTAATGTGTTGTTTTTGGCCAAAAAGTCGCGCACAACAATGATGTGTGTGAGCAGGGGCGTTATCGTGGTGCAAAAGTCAATTTTTGTTCTTCCACAAATCCGGGGGTTTCTGGCGGATTGCTTCGGCAAAATTGCTCATAACTTGCAGGTAATACGAGTATTCCTTCCCTGTGGCAAGAACTCATGATGCACCATGCCCCTGCAATCGAAGAAAACTGTCAGTTACGATTCGCGATACTTTTTGAACACACCTCGTAGAATGAATTATATAATCGAGTGAATGAGTAATAAATAAAGTCTTTCTTTCGGCTAGTAAATATGAGTTTTGCATTGATATGTCTTTTCGAGTAATGTTTCTCTCTAATGAAATTAGTTAAATTTTGCACCGGTATTTTTTGTACTCATATATGGAGTGATTCGCACAAACCAAAACATCGCGTGGAAATATCGCAAAATCTCGAAAGTAAATCGTTTACAAATTCTAACACTTGCAATGGAATTCCTAATGAGTAGGTGCACAGAGTTATTGTATGCAATGTGAATACAAATTGCATATCATAACGAAAAGTTTTGCAAATTTCGAATTTATACTCACTCTAAACTACTCAAACTTAGCAACTAAATACAGTTTGAGAGGGTTCTCTCTCATACTTTATTCTCATGTATATACTATATGCATTCATGTATATGAATTCTCTTGAACAATCCATTAGATAAACTCAAGCATAGCTAGTATGAATATTAGATATGAAGTAGTAATTTTCAAGACCACATAACTCAAAGTTATGAAATTGTGAAAATAGAAATTTCGTAATCTCCAACAAGTATTAACTATAAATTGCTATTTCAGCATGTTGTAAAAATGTAATGAAAGCATATAGACATAGTGGGAAACAAGGCAATCTTCTAGCAATATTTTTACATATTTTACATATTGAATTAAAACTAACGTTGAGTATTAGGGTCATACTATTACATAATTCCAAGTTAGAGTGATAGGTTTATGTTATGTAAAATAAAAGCCACTGCTTGACTTTCAGTATATGTACTTCGGCAAATTATCAAGTTTTGAAAACAATAGAAATTTTTTAATTTCTTTCTTTCTTCATTATGCCAACGATTTTTTTCAGAGAGCCAACATGCCACCATGTAAAGCAACCACATATCATGACGGCAATTAGTCCGTGCTTCAGCGTTTTTAACATGGTTCCTTTGAATGGTGTCACCAAAGCAATGCCAGCAATATTTAAAACTGAAAATGATTAATTTTATACCTTACTTTTGAAGATGGAACCAACTTTGCCGTGGTTGCTATAGGAAAATTGTTTTATGTTACATACAAGTCTTTTGGGAACAGGGCTGAGGCCATTACATTATTGAAGAAAACGCTTCTAGAGAACATTGTAAGAAACAAAAAGGCTAATCACTTGAAAATACCCGTAGCAAAGGCTTACTAAAGTATCTGCCTCCAAATGAATAAAGAAATAGGGTCTTTAACTTTGCCTGAAACTATGCTCAAGAGGTTTTAAACAACGTTTTCCCTTCTACGCCAAGTTTTAGGATTTGTATGCTGAAAATTTAATTTAGAATTTGGGTTTCCATTTTAAACAGTAATGCCAATTATGCCCGTATGTACCGCTTATCGGTACATGTTCGAAATTTTAAACGTTACAATGCAAACAACATTTTTATTGCCATTCTTTTCACACACGCCCCCCCAACCACTCATACGCTCCAGTACATCGAGTATACAAGTTTTTAAAAAATAATTTAACAGAAAAACTCAGCAACCGGGGAGGGTTGAAAAAAAAACGTGAAAAAATAAACAAAACAATACAAAAAACTGCCAGCACTGAGGGTTAGTAGAGAAGCTCTACAAATTAGAGGGTGACTGCGATGATATAGTTTGCGCATAAAGTTTTTCAAATTGCGACGTCAGCAGAACTACTATAAATGGGAAACATAGAAAACTTGCAGTGTGTCCAGCGCTAATTGCATTTGCCAACAAGTGGCTGACGTGAAAAGGTCGCCCTTGAGTGAGCGCACGATTGGCAAAAACGGAGCTGCAATTTCAGTTGAGAGCTAGTAAACCGAACTAAGAGTGCAACAGCTTGTTATTATCAATACTCGACAGTAGTTGAGTGCAATTTGTATTTCTGATTACTGACAAGTGCAGCGGGAGAGTGCTGGAACAGCAACCAAAAGCGGAGAATGCAATAAAAGCGTGTTTAAAGCGAGATTAATGAAAAAAAAAAACTATAACAAATAAGTTATTATTTCATCGCTGTGCTGTAATATTTGTGTATATTGAATAAGAGCAGTTCGCGTGTGAGTGCGTGCAACAGCAGCGAAGCGTTGTGAAAATGGCGAAGCGAGCGAACGTCATGTGGTTCCGCCACGGGCTACGGTTGCACGACAATCCGGCATTGCTGGAAGCCATTTCCGACAAAACTGAGGGTATTGCATTAATACCGCTATTCATTTTTGATGGCGAAAGTGCTGGTAAGTGAACTGGTGAAGGAAAACATGGACGGGCGGGAGTAAGAAATCACGTGACTGATCTGAAACAGACTCCAATAGTAGAGCACAAAAGAGAGTAAGAAATCTCGTGGCTAAACTGACACGGACTCCAATATGTACATTTTGAAACACAAATTAGTAAAAAATTTGTGTTTTGTTATTTACATATATCTGCATAACAGTAGATGTAGCAAAGCAATTTTAAAATTTTTTTTTATCCTTTTAGTTCATGGTGAATTCTAAACAAATTGTTTAATAATACAAAAAAGTCTAAGTTTTTTCCTTTTTTTTGATTTCGCTTGTAGAAAACCAGGACTTGTGTCAAGCCTTACCGAACGGCCCCCCCGCAAATTTTCCCCCGTCACTTTGGCAGATCTAATAAAATTTGCGTTTCACGTTACGGTATTTCACTACAAAAATTTTTAAAATTACACTTTTCTCCAAAAAAAACGCACAGGGAAACTGTATGAACTTTGTGAATTTAAATGCAACTAACAAATTTCTCTGATCTCTCAAACCAAAAACATTTAGTTCGGTACTTAAGCTATGAAATTAAAACCAAATTTTATTTTTATGAAATTATTATAAAAGTAACACCGCAGGTTTTTTTTTTAGTTAATAATGAGTTTAATTTGAATTTCCACCAGTGTAGTTGCTATAAAAAATTGGGGTTAAAAATGCAAAAAATAAAAAATGGAAAATTTTAAATAAAATCGAATAAAACTAAAAACCCCCCCCCCATATACTCAATTTTTAGCCATGAAAAAATTTTTAGAAATTAGCTGATTTCTAAAATTAATATTAATTTATTTCACAAAACACTTTGTACAAGTTTTGACATACTTTCCATTAAAATCTGTATAAATTTTTTTTGGGAAAGTTTTGCCATTCCCGCTTTTCTGTTGAAAAACTCAAAAAACAAAACCCAACCTTCTTTGAAGATTTACCGGCAATTTTCCCCCAAACGGATTGAGATCAGGAATTTGGGTTGGTCACTGCATTAGTAAGAAATTAATTAGACAAGTCATTACTTCAGATTGTGTTTGTATGTTTTGGGGGAGTTTTCCCCGTTGAAATATAACTTTTTTTAAAGGGCAAGCGCTCCTCTCCACAAAATCGGATATACTTATTTATGATTTTGCAAAATAAAATCTTCTTTCCTCATTATTCCTTAGATTTTTTATAGATGTACAACATGCCAACATGTGAAGCAAAAATCATACACAATTTTATTCTTTTTATTTATTTTTTCTTATTATTTGATATTTTATTTTACAATGTTTTGTTGCGAAAATTCACTGAATAGCTATGCAACTCAACTAGTTGTTTTTCTAATTGCATCTTTTTTAAGGGGTTTCAATTACATGGTCTTCGGGTTAACCCAAACTGTTTAAAAATACAACATCAGAATTAGAATGCAAAGAAAGAAAATGAAAATATAAAATATTTATATATATTGAAATATATAATATATATTTTATATTTCATCTCTGCTATAAGCTTTAACGAGCTTTTCATTTCACTTTTGGTTTGCATTGTGTAAAAAAGACACGTTAAAAAGGAAGGGGGGAAAGCCAAAATACTTTATAGAAAATTATAGTCGCAGGAAAACCGGTATTTGCCAATTTCCAATTTTCGTCACTCTTAACTAGTTTAATTTCTAAGATTACACAGATTTTGCTCTCAAATTTTTAGTGAGTTATGCAATAATCTTTAAATTTCACGATACCAATTTCTCCGTACTATTTTCCTTTTACTTCAAAATTGGTTTCGTTCTCGGCACTCATCCTTTTATTGCCGCTGAATTACTTTAGAGTGTCATCTCGTTCATCTTCATTTTACGGTCATCTAAAACCATTTCGTCTGTCTATAACAGCCTCTTTCACCTGTCTTACCTTAGTTTATCATCTTCCACGATTTGTACGAAATTTATAAATCACCTAAGAAATTGTTGCTTCAAAATACCAAAATTGACATCGGTCAAAAAGCTTATCTCATAAACCAACTGTCTGACAGCTATGAAATTTATGTATGTATCTCTTAAAGAAAGGTGTTTTTTTTTTGTTGTCGGAGGGGGAATATTCTAAATATACTGCCAGGTTGAGGCTTGTAGCACGCACGATTCATATTGTTCGCTAGAGTACACCTCTTTCGGGACCACGCACAGACGGTGTTAAATCACCATGCTGGACTTGCAAAACAGTATGCCTACGTACTAAACCCTTAACTCCGCCTGCTGCAGCTTGTATTCGGACCTGCGAGACCGCCGTTAAGCACCTCGTATCGATCATAACACCAAGGCTCATGATGAGCACCTATGTTTTTTCACCTGCAAGCTGCAGCTTGGTACTCGTAAGCCAGTCTTTAATTTTCGGCACGGTCTCATTGCATATGTCTCTATCTGCAAGAGTTCTTTAGCTACGATCGTTACGGCAATGTCGTCCGCATAACCAATTATAAATAAAGATAGGTGTAGCTGTAAATATTTGCCTGCCCGCTACTGTCGCATAAAATGTTTGTCCATTTTTGTACACTTGCAACATGTTGCTATAGAGTAAACATGTTGTTCACCTAACGGTGATATGTATAATCTTAAACTAAACGAGACAGATGAAGGGTTATACTTATATACGGTTGAAATCCGGGTGACTGTCCACCTATCCGTCCGTCCGTCCATTCGTGCAACCTGTAATTTGAGTATAAATTGAGATAACGTGATGAAACCTCGTGTGCGTGTTCCGCGCAAAAACCAAATACGAGTTCGTAGATGAAAAATAGATGAAATCGGATTATAACCCCGCTCTCTCCCCATATAATGGTGCTGTTAAAAGCTACTTAAAACGCGATATGTCAATAACTAGATAGTACAACAGGGCTTTAATGGAGACGGTGTCAAAGTTGGACCATGGGCATTACACCACCGATTTTTAGGAGAAAACACCTCTCTCGAGATCCACCCGACTTCAACCAAACTTGGAATGTGGCATTCCTCTGACACTTTTATGTCACAGTGTGAAAATGTTTGGAATCGGCCTACAGCCACGCCTACTTCCCATATAACACAATTTTAAATTCCATCTAATTCTTTCCTTTCGAGTGTACAAATCAAGAAGCTATAAATATAACTAAGTAAAACTTTGCAATAATAATGCCTTTTGAGTATGCCAAAATATGGTAAAAAATTTGCCAAATCTTACAAAAACTGTTCAAGCCTCTAGGTACCGAATATTTTAATCCCAATACCTATAGTTAATTTTTTTTACCGCAAATATTGGACAATGTGAGAGATATATAGTTGAAGTTCAGGGATAGCTAGTATGACGATTTTCGATTTTCTTCCGGGTGACTTTATACCGCATATATCGCCTAATATGTGAATCATCTTAATAAAATTGAGAAAGCGTGTTTTTCCTTTGGCGGTGCATATCTGTGTTCAGAATGAATAAAATCAGGTGAAAACTCGCTCTAAACTTCATATAACTTAGAGACCTTATGTACCGGTTTTACCAGAACTTAACTATTCGTCATATATACGAATAATGGAAGTTTGAACCGATTTCATGGATTTTTAGTAACAATTTAAATTATTTTAATTATAACATATGGTACTTAACTTAAATACGAGTAATAACTCACATTCTGCTTGATAAATCGTACGATGTAAAGACAGCCAAAGCGAAGCAAAATATTTATTCCATATATGCGGCCTAAGATGACACTGTGATCAAAAATTAAAGCGAGGTGGTTATCGTTGTGTGATGCACTACCTCTTTTCACCGAGACGAACTGGCCAAGCAAAAAGAATTCACCTGAAACGACCAGAATTAAAGACGAACAACTCTTATACTCATATCATACTGTCATGAACTTAGTTCTTCAATATTTTTTTTTGCCAAAAAATCTACTCATATTATTCCACAACCACCTCGGTCGGCTCGGTGCGACTTTTCGCGAGGAGAAAAAAAACCGAATAGAAAAAGGTATTGAAGGCTGTACTGGTAAAGACCTTTCCAAATGTTTCGAGGGCTGGAAAAAGCGTTGGCAAAAGTGCATTTTAACGGACGGAAATTACTTTGAAGGGAATGAAATTGATTTAGAAGAATAACTAAAGAATTTACTTTTAATACAAAAATCCGCTTACTTATTAATCACAGAGTATATGTGTCGCTTTGGCCGTACAACCACTTTTATTTCCGTGTGAAGTTTGATCTCCATATGTCAATTAGGGTATGTTAGACTACTATTTGCAAACGATGCGCAAGTAATGAACAACGACGCTACTTATGTTTTCTCTTGAATCATGACTACATAATGATTGAAAAAGTTGCAAACGTGCTTTGGGGAGTCTACTTTAGCACGCACATTTGTAAGTATTTGGTTTTGAAGTCATCGAAAACTTGCCTCATACAAGATGTCCATCCATCATATAGTATATCTGTTGAAAAAGTTAAGGAAATAGTCCATGAAATCGTCATGTGGGGCTTGAAGAGATAGCCAAGTATCTCACAGATTTTGTTTGACGTCTGTGTATGAAATGTGTAAATGCTAGACTCGTATCTGCATTTTTTGCAAAAACTATGTCAAGTAGTAACAGATAATAAGTATTTGTCTTAAAGTATTTGAAACGGGTTTCTCTCAGTCCGAGTCAATCAGATGGTAACACATTTTGATCGATGTATACATTATAATGGTGATCGTTGTATTAAATACATACGATTCTTATGGGATCTATTGATTGCTATCGACGGTTGTTAGATCATCTATTATAAATTAAGATCTATTCTAAATCGTTTAAAATGTTACAAACAACCCTTGTTTTCGTAGCTATTTTCGAGTATCCGACTTTTAAACTAATTTAACAAAATTGTATAAGTACCTTAGATACAAAAGTTAATTATTATTATTATACATATTCTAACATGCCATAGGTACCAAAACCGTTGGATATAATCGTATGAGCTTTCTTCTCAACTCTCTGGCTGAGATTGATAAACAGTTAAAAGCCATACGCGGTGCAAATGATATTGCAGGCAAACTATACTTGTTCCAAGGCAGTCCGACAACTGTATTCCGTCGTCTTAATGAGTACTATAGGTTAAATAAAATTTGCTTCGAACAGGATTGTGAACCAATTTGGAATCGACGTGATGACTCAGTACGAGCTTTGTGTAATGACTTGGATATTGAAGCAGTAGAGAAGGTCTCTCATACACTTTGGGGTCCCCGGACTGTTATTAGTACGAATGGTGGAATACCGCCACTGACCTATCAGATGTTTTTGGTAAGATGATTTATGGTATCGAAGGATTTTAACTTAGAGCATATTTACTCTTAGCATACCGTGGAAATAATTGGTGCGCCACCGCGTCCAGTTGAAGATCCCGAATGGGATGGCGTTGAGTTTCTAAAGTTAACTGATAACATGCTGATGGAGTTAAATGCATTCTGGCAGGTAAGTATGTGCGAACTAGTGTGTTATACATATTTGTATTTATGCTATCTCTATAGTTCCCTACGCCTGAGGACTTCAACATATTTCCGGACAATATAAGCTATGTGGCCAAGGTAAAATGGCGTGGTGGTGAGCAACAAGCCTTATTACATCTAGCTGAGCGTCTGAAAGTCGAGGAGCGTGCTTTTAAAAACGGATACTATCTGCCAAATCAGGCGAATCCCAACATACTTGAATCTCCGAAATCGATGAGCGCCCATCTGCGCTTCGGTTGTTTGTCAGTGCGTCGTTTCTATTGGAGCGTACATGATCTCTTCAAACACGTGCAAATTGAGGCTTTCTATCATCGCATACATATGGCCGGTGGAGAGCACATAACTGGTCAGCTCATTTGGCGTGAATACTTTTATACAATGTCCGTAAATAATCCTTATTACGATCGCATGGAAGGCAATGAAATCTGCTTGAACATTCCATGGGCTCCACCAAATCAGGAACAGTTGCAAAGTTGGCGCAGTGGTCAAACTGGATTTCCGTTGATTGATGCCGCAATGCGCCAATTGTTGGCCGAGGGCTGGTTGCATCACACACTTCGCAATACAGTGGCTACATTCCTGACACGTGGCGCTCTCTGGCAAAGTTGGGAGCATGGCTTGAGACACTTTCTTAAATATTTATTGGATGCTGATTGGTCCGTATGTGCTGGTAACTGGATGTGGGTATCATCGTCAGCATTTGAACGCCTACTGGACTCCTCTCTAGTCTCTTGTCCCATAGCTTTTTCGAAACGTCTGGATCCGAAAGGTGAATATATTCGTCAGTATGTACCGGAATTGGCAAAAATACCTCAGGAGTATATGTAAGCATTTCACTTTAACGCACTCTGTATGCAAGTCACACAGTATTTTCTTCAAATATAGTCATGAACCATGGCGCATGCCACAAGAGATGCAGGAAAACTACGAATGTGTCATTGGCGTG
>CM050324.1:829007-845007 GCA_027475135.1 Bactrocera correcta
TAATTAACCATCTTTAACGTATTGAAGGTGACATAAAGCCATGGCGGCATAACGACATTACATTTGGAAGAATTCCGTAATCTTATATTTATGTATAAAGTCGATTTTTTTGTATATATGCATTTAGCAATCGATATCGAAATGCTTCAAATCATTAGTTAAACATATTTGAGTTAATAAACCTTCTTTAACGAACTGAAGTTGGCATAAAGCCATAACGGTATAACGGCAGTGCATTTGGAAGAATTCCGTAACCTTATATTTAGGTATAAAATCGATTTTGTTGTATATACATATTTAGCAATCGATATCGAAGTGCTTCAAATCATTAGTTTAACATATTTAAGTTAATTAACAGTCATCGACTGCCACTCGACGCATACGGTTGTTCTCTCAGTGTTTTCGGTGTTTACTTTGTACAACGCGCCTACGAGCTAATTCGCTTCACGTGTTTTGCAATTTACTTTTTCTTCATTCTACAGTGATTTTTCTAACTTTTCTATACAGTCAGCTACAAAGGTAAAATTTTTTCAAAATGTCCCCTGGTGGGACCCAACTGGGAAATAATAGGTTCGCCCTGTTAGATTCTAGTCCCGAACCAAAAAGAAAAAAAACCAAAGCGACAAAATTGGACCTCTTCCCCACTCTACCAACAAAAGCAAAAGACCATTCCAAATATTTGGTGGTAAGTGCGATTGACACGAATAAACCTCTAAACAAATACTCCTGTTTCGCAATCCATAAAGCTTTATTAAACATAAGCTCTGAAATAATAAAAATCAGCGAGCTACGGGACGGAAACCTACTTCTTCTTGTGAAAAACAACATTATCGCCAAAAAGTTCACGTCAACAAAACAATTATTAGGAGTTTGCAACGTCAAAATTGATTTACACAAAAATCTGAACTCTAGCAAAGGAACCATTTACGCTCCTTGCTTAAATGACGTACCTGACGCAGAAATAGTCGAAAATCTGAAGGAACAGGGTGTGTCGTCCATCTACAAATTCCTTAAGTATGTAAACGGTCAATCTGCTCCGAGCGGAGTAGTTCTTTTTACATTCGACTTGTACTTTTTACCGGAACAAATCGACATCTCGTGGTACAAAACAAAAGTAAGACCTTACTATGCTAATCCCATGAGGTGCAAAAACTGCCAAGTTCTTGGTCACACCAAAAAGCGTTGTAATAAGCCCCCTGTATGTGACACATGTGCTCTGCCACCTCACCCTCCACCATGCACCCGTTCCTTATGCGTAAATTGCTCAGGCAATCACTCATCTTCCAGTAAAGAATGCCCGAAATTTGAGCAAATAAAAAAAATAATCACTATCCAGACAAACAACAAATGCTCATATCGCGAAGCAGTAAACATACATAAATTGCAAACTCCATCAACTTTTACTTCTTCATCTCCCTCATTCTCTAACATATTAAACAACTCAACCAACAAAGACAATGACAATAACAAGAAAACAACAACCCAACCTGAAATTCACACACTTACTCCCTCTCTAAACTCAAATAATAACATAGAACTAAATCCAAAAGAAACAAATTCACCAAACTCAACAAAGAACATTTACTCATTAAACTCGTTACCAACCTCAACGGCAGTTGATGACTCTTCCACGACGACTCTCGACTACACTTCAACGATCCTACTCATTTCCAACTTTATTACTCACTTTAACAATTCAACCTCCCACTCACCCTCCGCACAAATAGATACTCTCAGTTCAGAATAGACTATGCGTATTCTTCAATGGGATTTGAAAGGTCTATTTAACAACTACGCTGACCTCAATCTCCTTATCAATCAATTTTCACCACACATTATCGGACTACAAGAAACACACCTCCCCGCTAATAAATCAGCTTACACTCCCTATAACTACGTAGGTTACTTTTATAATCTCCCCCGCAATAAAACAGCTAAACAAGGAATAGCCATTTTTATAAAAAAGTCTGTTTTACATAAACAAATTCCTATTTCCTCCAACATAGCTACCCTAGCAGTGGAAATCGACATAGGCTTTAAATTTTCGGTAATTACGTGCTACATACCACCGCACCAAAACTTTAACTCCGGAGAAATCATAAAGATCGCCGATTCCTTTTCTACGCCATCTATAATTTTGGGCGATTTCAACGCCTGGAGCCCTCTTTGGGGCTCTGGTTCTACAAACCGCAGAGGTCAGGAGTTAGAAGACGCCATACTTTCCAAAAGCCTTGTCGTTCTAAGTGATGGGCAACCAACACACTTCTCCACACATAATTCGTTCACCCACGTAGACGTTGTCCTTTCATCGGCCTCTATTGCTCCTAAACTTTCGTCCCTGACATTAAAAGATTTACATAGTAGTGACCATTTTCCCATCATAACCACCCTGTCCACTCCCAGTTTATATACCATTAAACCGAGAGCAAAATTCTTAACTGAGAAAGCTGATTGGGCTAAGTATTGTTCACTTATCTCCTCTTTTATTCTAGAAAAAGCTATATCTAGCAACATAAACGCGGAAGTATCCACAATAAAATCTATTATACTCTCAGCTGCACATTTAGCTATTCCCCAAACTAATACTTCACAGTTTTCCACAAAGTTTCCATATTGGTCTAAAATGTTATCTGTGTTAAGAAATAGAAAACAAACGTTATGGGCTACCTACAAACACAACCGAACAGTCAACAACTTAATACAATACAAAAAAGCCAATGCCACATTCCGAAAAGAATTAAAAAATGCAAAAAGACAATCGTTTGTAAAATTTACAGCTAACATAAAACCTACCTCTAGTCCTAAAAAGGTTTGGTCGGATATAAAAACTCTGTCGGGCGCATCTAAACACCATAAAATCGATTTTATCCACTCTACACAAGGCCCTATCTATGACCCCAAAGAGATTGCTGAACACTTTGCAAGTTCATGGTCTAATGCTTCGCATAATTCTAATTTCCACACGGATTTCAACTCTCTCAGTAATATAATTACCCCTAAAACTTACCACAACCCGTCACCTTGCCCTACAGCTTCCCTAATCGAATCAGAAATCTCACTTCACGAATTCGACTCGACTATTTCTACTATGTCGGGTAGCTCTCCAGGCCCGGATAAAATACCCTACTCCCTCCTCAAAAACCTTCCTTATACCCTTAAACTCCGACTCCTATCCTTGTATAACAGAATTTTTGATAAAGGCACCCTTCCACAAGATTGGAAAAAAGCTGCTGTTATACCTATTCCCACACCTAACAAAAACAGCCCTTCCGTCTCCAATTTTAGACCTATATCCCTAATACCCTGTATATCTAAGGTGCTTGAAAAATTATATCCGTGAGAATTATGTGGTACGCCAAGAAAAAAGGGTTGATAAGCTCTAACCAGTTCGCATTTCAAAAAGGTCTCGGTGTCATCGACCCACTTCTGTATTTTGAACACTGTGCTTCGACAACGCTCTCCGCAAGAAACCACCTGTCCGTCCTTAGTCTAGATTTTGAAAAGGCTTTCGACAGAATTGGTGCACATATAGTTTTACGAGAATTAGAACGCTGGTGCGTAGGAGACAAAATCTACAGTTTTGTTAGAGCCTTCCTCCTGAATCGTAAAATTTTTGTCAGCGTAAATAATCAAAGCTCTAACATATACCCCTTGCACAACGGCGTGCCACAAGGCTCACCTCTTTCAGTCACCTTATTTATTATTGCTTTTAATGAACTCAGCTCCATATTATCCCAATACGATACGGTTGAGCATTTAATGTACGCTGATGACGTTCTAATATTTTCCGCTCTCAAAGACCTTACACTAATGAAAGAAACTTTCACGAGAATTCTAGATGACATATCCAACTGGTCAAAAACTTCTGGATGTAAAATCTCAGCTAACAAAAGCTCAACCTTCCATATCTGCAGAAAACATAAATGCACCTTTCCTATCCTATCCCTTTCTAATACTCAAATTCCTCACACTAATACACTCAGAATACTTGGTATAATTTTTGATAAAAAACTAACTTATAAGGAACATTGTAAATATGTTAGAATAAATTTAATATCTAGACTTAACATTATTAAGTATTTATCATCTAAGCACTGTCATATACATATGTCAAATCTGGTAAATATTGTAAAAGCACTGATGTTATCAAAAATTGATTTTGGACTCGCGATATATGAACACTGCGCAAAATCTCACCTCGCATGCATCCAAGCGCCTTACCACACAGCAGTAAGAAGAAGCATACGCGCGTTCCCCACCTCTCCGATCAGAGCCGTTTTAGCCGAAGCAGGCCTACCGAGCATCCAGCAAAGAACTAAATATAATACCATGATGCTTCTACCTAGGATTCTCCATAATAGGAGCAAAATCTTTTTCAACATCCTCGAGAAGTCTACAACTTGGAGGAATGCATCGAACAAACAGTCCACCCTCACGCAATGTATAGCCCTGATCAACGACCTCAATTTAATATCCACACCCGAACTGCTCGTAGAACCTGACCACCCACAATGGTTGACTCCCAAACATTCTTTTATAAACACTCTGTCAAAGCACCAGAAACTAAAAACCAGCTCCAATGAATTTTTTCTGCTCTTCAACGAGGCAATTGAGTCTTATAAACCAAAATGGGAACCCATATATACCGACGGGTCGAAAACGGATACTACTACCACGTTTGCAGTGTCAAACGATCAGGGTGTCGCTATTACTGTCGGTGCTTTGCCAACATATTGCTCGGTTTTTACAGCAGATAAACATGCAAAAGATGGTAGTAGAGAGCCGTTGGTGTTCTTTCCTCACTTTACTACTAAAGACATCAAAGAACATATAAAAAAATACTGCCATCATATGCATCTCCAAGACTGGACTAGCTACCAACACCACTACAGAGATCAAAACCCAAATGGTGTAAAACCGATTTACCCATCTGACTGCTCATGCCACAACATCAAGACGTTCACTCGTCTTAGAATAGGCCACACTACAAGAACTCACGGCCACATTCTTAACGGTACCGATCAACCAAGCTGTCACCATTGCAACGCTCCCACCCAATCAGTAATCCACCTCATCGATGAATGTCCTGCACTGCATTAATTAAGGAAATCAACCATTGGGAATAAGAGACCCTCCGATCTTCTCAAAGCAACAAATAGCGATAACATCAGTGCCATTAATAAATTTCTTAAACTGTGTAACATCAAAGACATATAACACCACATTCAACTAAATTACCTTACTAAATATTTTCCTTTTACCATAATATTAGTATTAAGAGCCGAAGGCCTTGGCAGCCAGTGCTGATTCTTATAAGTGGATTAATTATTTATAATTAGTTCTCTTTTAAATAAATAAATAAAAAAAAATAAGTTAATTAACCATCTTTATCTTACTAAAGTATGCAAAAGCCTTAACGGCATAACGGCAGTGCATTTGGAAGAATTACGTAATCTTATATCTAGTTATAAAGTCGATTTTTTTGTATATACACATTTAGCAATCGATATCGAACTGCTTTAAATCATTATTTTAACATATTTAAGTTAATAAAGCTTCTTTAAGGCACTGAAGTTAACATAAAGCCATGGCCGCATAACGGCAGTGCATGTAGAAGAATTCCGTAATCTTATGTTTAGGTATAAAATGGATTTTCTGGTACATACACATTTAGCAATCGATATCGAAATGCTCCAAATCATTAGTTTAACATATCTAAGTTAATTATCCTTCATTAACGTATTGAAGTTGACATAAAGCCGTAGCGTCATAACGATAGTACATTTGGAAGAATTCCGTAATCTTATATTTAGGTATAAGTTCGATTTTCGATTTTCTTGTGTTTTTTCTCATTTAGCAATCGATATCGAAATGCCTCAAATCATTAGTTTAACATATTTAAGTTAATTATCCTTCCTGAACGTATTGAAGTTGATATAAAGCCATGGCGTCACAAAGACAGTACATTTGGAAGAATTCCGTAGACTTATATTTAGGTATAAAGTCGATTTTCATGTATATATGCATTAAGCAATCGATATCGAAATGCTTCAAATCATTAGTTTAATATATTCAAATTAATTGGCCTGCTTTATCGTAGTGAAGTTTACATTAAGCCTTAACTTTATGACGGCAGTGCATTTAAAAGAATTTCTTAATCTTATATTTAGGTATAAAGTCGATTTTCTTGTTTATATACATTTCGCAGTCGCATTTGAAATGCTTCAAATATTTTGTTTAACATATTTAAGTTAATAAACCTTCTTTAACGAACTGAAGTTTACATAAAGCCTTGGCGGCATAACGTGCATTTAGAAGAATTACGTAATCTTATTTTTAGGTATAAAGTCGACTTTCTTGTATGTACTCATTTAGCAATCGATATCGAAATGCTTGAAATCATTATTTTTACATATTTAAGTTAATACAGCTTCTTTAACGCACTGAAGTTAACATAAAGCCATAACGGCATAACGGCAGTGCATTTAGAAGAATTCCGTTATCTTATATTTAGGTATAAAGTCGATTTTCTTGTATATACACATTTATCAATCGATACCGAAATGCTTCAAACCAGTCGTTTAACATATTTAAGTTAATAAAGCTTCTTTAACGCTCTGAAGTTAACATAAACCCTTAACGGCGTGACGGCTGTGCATTTAAAAGAAATACGTTATCTTATAATTAGGTATAAAGTCGATTTTCTTGTATATACACATTTAGCAATCGACAACGAAATGCTTCAAACCAGTAGTCTAACATATTTAAGTTAATAAACCCTCTTTAACGCACTGCAGTTAACACAAAGCCATAACGGCCTAACGGCAGTGCATGTAGAAGAATTGCGTTATCTTATATTTAGGTATAAAGTCGACTTTCTGGTATGTACTCATTTAGCAATCTATATCGAAATGCTTCAAATCATCATTTTAACATATTTAAGTTAATAAAGCTTCTTTAACGCACTGAAGTTAACATAAAGCCTTAACGGCGTGACGCCAGTGCATTTAGAAGAATTACGTAATCTTATAATTAGGCATAAAGTCGATTTTCTTGTATGTACTCATTTAGCAATCGATATCGAAATGCTTCAAATCATTAGTTTAACATATTTAAGTTAATTAATCTTTATTATCTTACTGAAGTTTACATAAAGCCATAACGGTATAACGGCAGTGCATTTGGAAGAATTCCGTAAACTTATATTTAGGTATAAAGTCGATTTTGTTGTATATACACATTTAGCAATCGATATCGAGATGATTCAACTCATTAGTTTAACATATTTAAGTTAATAAACTTTCTTTAACGAACTGAAGTTGGCATAAAGCCATGGCGGCTTAACGGCAGTGCATGTAGAAGAATTCCGTAATCTTATATTTAGTTATAAATTCGATTTTGTGGTATATACACATTTAACAATCGATATCGAAATACTTCAAACCATTAGTTTAACATATTTAAAATAATTAACTTCATTATCTCACTGAAGTTGGCATAAAGCCATGGCGGCGTAACGGCAGTGCATGTAGAAGAATTCCGTTATCTTATATTTAGGTATATAGTCGATCTTTTTTGTATATACACATTAAGCAATCGATAACGAAATGATTCAAATCATTAGTTTAACATATTTAAGTTAATTAACCTTCTTTATCTTACTGAAGTTTACATAAAGCCATAACGGTATAACGGCAGTGCATTTGGATGAATTCCGTTATCTTATATTTAGGTAAAAAGTCGATTTTGTTGTATAAACACATTTAGCAATCGATATCGAAATGCTTCAAATCATTAGTTTAACATGTTTAAGTTAATTAACCTTCTTGAACGAACTGAAGTTGGCATAAAGCCATGGCGGCGTAACGGCAGTGCATGTAGAAGAATTGCGTTATCCTATATTTAGGTATAAAGTAGATTTTTTTGTATATACTCATTTAGCAACCGAAATGCTTCAAGTCATTAGTTTAACACATTTAAGTTAATAAACCTTCTTTAACGCACTGAAGTCTACATAAAGCCTTAACGGTATAACTGCAGTGCATTTAGAAGAATTCCGTTATCATATATTAAGGTATAAATTCAATTTTCTTGTATATACTCATTTTGATATCGATATCGAAATGCCTCAAATCATTAGTTTACTATATTTAAGTTAATTAACCTTCTTTAACGAACTGAAGTTGATATAAAGCCATGGCGGCATAACGGCAGTGCACTTAGAAGAATACCGTAATCTTATATTTAGGTATAAAGTCGATTTTGTTGTATATACACATTTAGCAATCGATATCGAGATGCTACAACTCATAAGTTTAACATATTAAAGTTAATAAACCTTCTTTAACGATATGGAGTTGGCATATAGCCATGGCGGCATAACGGCAGTGCATGTAGAAGACTTCCGTAAACTTATATTCAGGTATAAAGTCGATTTTCTTGTATATACACATTTTGCTATCGATATCGAAATGCTTCAGATAACTGGTTTAACATATTTAAGTTGATAAACCTCCTTTAGCGAACTGAAGTTGACATAAAGCCATAAAGGCAGTGCATTTGGAAGAATTCCGTACTCTTATATTTAGATATATAGTCGATTTTGTTGTATATACACATTTAGCAATCGATATCGAGATGCTTCAACTCATTAGTTTAACATATTTAAGTTAATAAACCCCCTTTAGCGAACTGAAGTTGACACAAAGCCATAACGGCGATGCATTTGGAAGAATTCCGTACTCTTATATTTAGATATATAGTCGATTTTGTTGTATATACACATTTAGCAAACGATATCGAAATGCTTCAGATAATTAGTTTAACATATTTAAGTTAATAAACGCTCTCTAACGAACTGAAGTTGACATAAAGCTATGGCGGCAGTATATTTATATGAATTCCGTTATCTTATATTCAGGTATAAAGTCGATTTAGTTGTACATACACATTTAGCAATCGATATCGAAATGATTCAAGTCATTAGTTTAACATATTTAAGTTAATGAACATTCTTTAACGAACTGAAGTTGGCATAAAGCTTTGGCGGCAGTATATTTATATGAATTCCGTTATCTTATATTCAGGTATAAAGTCGACTTGGTTGTACATACACATTTTGCAATCGATATCGAAATGCTTCAAATCATTAGTTTAACATATTTAAGTTAACTAACCCTCTTTAGCTTACTGAAGATCACATAAAGCCATAACGGCAGCATATTTACATGAATTCCGTTATCTTATATTCAGGTATAAAGTCGATATGGTTGTACATACATATTTAGCAATCGATATCGAAATGCTTCAAATCATTAGTTTAATATATTTAAGTTAATTAACCCTCTTTATCTTACTGAAGTCTACAAAGCCTTAACGGCATTACGGCAGTACATTTGGAAGAATTACGTCATCCTATATTTAGGTATGAATTCAATTTTCTTGTATATACTCATTTTGCAATCGATATCGAAATGCTTCAAATCATTAGTTTAGCATATTGAAGTTAATTATCATCTTTATCCTACTGAAGTTTGCAGAAAGCCATAACGGTATAACGGCAGGGCATTTGGAAGGAGGATGGAGTCATGTGTAGAAGTTCACGCAAGTGAGGAAAGTTCTCTGATCGCCATTCACTTGGGAGTGGCCAGAAACGATTCTTTTACATATGACTCAAGCAGCTCACGACTTCCGGTCTTTGACCAAGTATCCTCTGGGTAGCCTAAGAACATCCGTTTGAAGGCGAGCTAAAGTGAGAAGGCGAAACAACCCTGCATAGGGTTGTGCGCTGGGTTTGGGACCCGCCACGTAAAAAAACACCCCCAATGAAAAACCATAAACAGCCTCGAATGAGAGCCCCCCCTTTTGATGACGACCATGGCAAACGAAATAAGGACTATGATTTGAGGGCATGCACCTGGAATGACCGGTCCCTTAATTGGGAAGGTGCCGCTGCCCAGCTGGTAGATGTCCTCGTAAAGATAAAGGCTGACATCACCGCCGTCCAAGAAATGCGATGGACGGGACAAGGACAGAGACAAGTAGGTCCTTGTGGCATTTACTACAGTGGCCATATAAAGGAGCGCAAGTTTGGTGTTGGATTCGTGGTGGGAGAGAGACTCCGTCGCCGAGTACTATCATTCACTCCTATGAATGAACGTCTAGCCACAACTCGCATCAAAGCGAGGTTCTTCAACATATCGCTGATTTGCGCCCACGCTCCGACGGAAGAGAAGGACGATGTGACCAAAGATGCCTTTTATGAGTGCTTGGAGCGCACTTATGAGAGATGCCCCCGCCACGATGTCAAAATCGTGCTTGGCGACTTTAGCGCCAGGGTGGGCAAAGAAGGTATCTTTGGCACAACGGTCGGTAAATTCAGCCTCCACGAGGAAACATCCCCAAATGGGTTGAGGCTGATCGACTTCGCCGGGGCCCGAAATATGGTTACCTGTAGTACTAGATTCCAGCATAAGAAGATTCATCAAGCTACCTGGCAGTCTCCGGATCGAAAAATCACCAACCAGATCGATCATGTTGTGATATACGGAAGACACGTCTCCAGTGTTTTAGATGTGCGTGCGCTCCGAGGTCCTAACATCGACTCGGACCACTATATTGTTGCAGCCAAAATTCGCACCCGCCTCTGGGCAGCAAAAAACGCACACCAACAAACACAAGGAAGGTTCGACGTCGAGAAGCTGCAATCACAACAGACAGCCGAACGATTTTCTACTCGGCTTGCACTCCTGCTCTCTGAGAGCACTCGTCAACAACTCGGTATAAGGGAACTGTGGGATGGCATCTCAAACTCCTTACGTACAGCTGCAACCGAAACCATTGGTTTTCGGAAAGTGCAAAAGAACAGCTGGTACGACGAGGAGTGCCGTGTCGCAGCGGAGAGAAAACAGGCTGCCTACCTCGCGACGTTACGATCAACCACAACACGTGCGGGATGGGATAGATACCGAGAGTTGAAGAGGGAAGCAAGACGCATTTGTAGACAGAAAAAGAAAGAGGCCGAAATGCGTGAGTACGAAGAGCTTGATAAGCTGGCCGACAGGGGTAATGCTCGAAAATTCTACGAAAAGATGCGGCGACTTACAGAAGGTTTCAAGACCGGAGCATACTCTTGTAGAACCCCCAAAGGTGATCTAGTTACCGATGCCCAGAGCATACTTAAATTATGGAGGGAATACTTCTCCAGCCTGCTGAATGGCAGTGAACGTACAACGCCAGGAGAAGGCGAACCCGATTCCCCAATCGATGACGATGGAGCAGACGTTCCATTGCCCGACCATGAAGAGGTTCGAATAGCAATTGCCCGCCTGAAGAACAACAAAGCGGCAGGGGCCGACGGATTGCCGGCCGAGCTATTCAAACACGGCGGCGAAGAACTGGTAAGGAGCATGCATCAGCTTCTTTGTAAAATATGGACGGACGAAAGCATGCCCAAAGATTGGAATTTAAGTGTGCTATGCCCAATACATAAAAAAGGAGACCCCACAATCTGCACCAACTACCGTGGGATTAGCCTCCTCAACATCGCATATAAGGTTCTGTCGAGCGTATTGTGTGAAAGATTAAAGCCCACCGTCAACAAACTGATTGGACCTTATCAGTGTGGCTTTAGACCTGGCAAATCAACAACCGACCAGATATTCACGATGCGCCAAATCTTGGAAAAGACCCGTGAAAGGAGAATCGACACACACCACCTCTTCGTCGATTTCAAAGCTGCTTTCGACAGCACGAAAAGGAGCTGCCTCTATGCCGCGATGTCTGAATTTGGTATCCCCGCAAAACTAATTCGGCTGTGTACACTGACGCTTAGCAAAACTCAAAGCTCCGTCAGGATCGGGAAGGACCTCTCCGAGCCGTTCGATACCAAACGAGGTTTCAGACAAGGCGACTCCCTATCGTGCGACTTTTTCAATCTTCTTCTGGAGAAAATTATTCGAGCTGCAGAACTTAATCGAGCAGGTACAATCTTTTATAAGAGTGTACAGCTACTAGCGTATGCCGATGATATTGATATAATCGGCCTCAACACCCGCGCCGTTAGTTCTGCTTTCTCCAGACTTAACAAGGAAGCAACACAAGTGGGTCTGGCAGTGAACGAGGGCAAGACGAAATATCTCCTGTCATCAAGCAAACAGTCGTCGCACTCGCGACTTGGCTCCCACGTCACTGTTGACAGTCGTAACTTTGAAGTTGTAGATAATTTCGTCTATCTTGGAACCAGCTTAAACACCACCAACAATGTCAGCCTGGAAATCCAACGCAGGATTACTCTTGCCAACAGGTGCTACTTCGGACTGAGTAGGCAATTGAGAAGTAAAGTCCTCTCTCGACGAACAAAAACTAAACTCTATAAGTCGCTCATAATTCCCGTCCTGCCATACGGTGCAGAGGCCTGGACGATGACAACAACCGATGAGTCGAACCTAAGAGTTTTCGAGAGAAAGGTTCTGCGAAAGATTTATGGTCCTTTGCGCGTTGGCCACGGCGAATGTCGCATTCGATGGAACGATGAGCTGTACGAGATATACGACGACATTGACATAGTTCAGCGAATTGAAAGACAGCGGCTACGCTGGCTAGGTCATGTTGTCCGGATGGATGAAAACACGCCAGCTCTGAAAGTATTCGACGCAGTATTCTCCGCAGGAAGCAGAGGAAGAGGAAGACCTCCACTCCGTTGGAAGGACCAAGTGGAGAAGGACCTGGCTTCGCTTGGAATATCCAATTGGCGCCACGTAGCGAGGAGAAAAAACGAGTGGCGCGCTGTTATTGACTCGGCTATAATCGCGTAAGCGGTGCCTACGCCAGTAAAGAAGAATTTGGAAGAATTCCGTAATCTTGTATTTAGGTATAAAGTCGATTTTGTTGTATATACTCATTTAGCAATCGATATCGAGATGCTTCAACTCATCAGTTTAACATATTTAAGTTACTTAACCTTCTTTAACGTATTGAAGTTGAATTAAAGAGTTGGCGGCATAACGGCAGTGCATTTAGAAGAATTCCGTAATCTTATATTTAGGTGTAAAGTCGATTCTCTTGTTTATACACATTAACCAATCGATATCGAAAAGCTTTGAATCATTAGTTTAACATATTTAAGTTAATAAACCCTCTTTAACGCACTGAAGTCTACACAAAGCCTTAACGGTATAACGGCAGTGCATTTAGAAGAATTCCGTTATCTTATATTTAGGTATATAGTCGATCTTTTTTGTATATACACATTAAGCAATCGATATCGAAATGCTTCAAATCATTAGTTTAACATATTTAAGATAATTATCCTTCATTAACGTATTGAAGTTGACATAAAGCCGTAGTGTCATAACGACAGTACATTTGGAAGAATTCCGTAACCTTATATTTAAGTATAAAATCGATTTTGTTGTATATACATATTTAGCAATCGATATCGATGTGCTTCAAATCATTAGTTTAACATATTTAAGTTAATTAACTTCTTTATCTTACTGAAGTTTACATAAAGCCATAACGGTATAACGCAGTGCATGTAGAAGAATTCCGTTATTTTATATTTAGATATAAAGTCGACTTTCTTGTATTTACACATTTAGCAATCGATATCGAAATGCTTCAAACCATTAGTTTAATACATTTAAAATAATTAACTACTTTATTTCACTGAAGTTTACATAAAGCCATAGCGGTATAACGGCGGTGCATTTGGAAGAATTCCGTAATCTTACATTTAGGTATAAAGTAGATTTTGTTGTATATACACATTTAGCAATCGATATCGAGATGCTTCAACTCATCAGTTTAACATATTTAAGTTAATAAACCTTCTTTAACGATCTGGAGTTGGCATATAGCCATGGCGACATAACGGCAGTGCATGTAGAAAAATTCCGTAATCTTATATTCAGATATAAAGTCGATTTTCTTGTATTTACGCATTTAGCTATCGATATTGATATGCTTCAAATCATTAGTTTAGCATATTAAGTTAATAACATTTTTTAGCTTACTGAAGTCAATATAAAGCCATAACGGTTTAACGGCAGTGCATTTGGAAGAATTCCGTAATCTTATATTTAGTTATAAATTCGATTTTGTGGTATATACACATTTAACAATCGATATCGAAATACTTCAAACCATTGGTTTAACATATTTAAAATAATTAACTTCATTATCACACTGAAGTTGGCATAAAGCCATGGCGGCGTAACGGCAGTGCATGTAGAAGAATTCCGTTATCTTATATTTAGGTATATAGTCGATCTTCTTGTATATACACATTTAGCAAACGATATCGAAATGCTTCAAATAATTAGTTTAACATATTTAAGTTAATAAACCTTCTTTAACGCACTGAAGTCTGCAAAAGCCTCAACGGCATTACGGCAGTACATTTGGAAGAATTCCGTTATCTTATATTTAGGTATAAATTCGATTTTCTTGTATATACTCATTTAGAAATCGATATCGAGATGCTTCAAATCATTAGTTTAACATATTTAAGTTAATTATCTTCTTTATCCTACTGAAGTTTGCAGAAAGCCATAACGGTATAACGGCAGGGCAGTACGAAGAATTCCGTAATCTTGTATTTAGGTATAAAGTCGATTTTGTTGTATATACTCATTTAGCAATCGATATCGAGATGCTTCAACTCATCAGTTTAACATATTTAAGTTAATTAACCTTCTTTAACGTATTGAAGTTTAATTAAAGAGATGGCGGCATAACGGCAGTGCATTTAGAAGAATTCCGTAATCTTATATTTAGGTATAAAGTCGAATTTGTTGTATATACAAATTTAGCAATCGATAACGAAATGCTTCAAATCATTAGTTAAACATATTTAAGTTAATTAACTTCTTTATCTTACTGAAGTTTACATAAAGCCATAACGGTATAACGGCAGTGCATGTAGAAGAATTCCGTTATTTTATATTTATATATAAAGTCGATTTTCTTGTATTTACACATCGATATCGAAATGCTTCAAACCATTAGCTTAACATATTTAAAATAATTAACTTCATTATCTCACTGAAGTTTAGATAAAGCCATAACGGTATAACGGCAGTGCATTTGGAAGAATTCCGTAATCTTATATTTAGGTATAAAGTCGGATTTGTTGTATATACACATTTAGCAATCGATATCGAGATGCTTCAACTCATCAGTTTAACATATTTAAGTTAATAAACCTTCTTTAACGATCTGGAGTTGGCATATAGCCATGGCGGCATAACGGCAGTGCATGTAGAAAAATTCCGTAATCTTATATTCAGGTATAAAGTCGATTTTCTTGTATATACACATTTAGCTATCGATGTTGAAATGCTTCAAATAACTGGAGTAACATATCTAAGGAGGATGGAGTCATGTGTAGAAGTTCACGCAAGTGAGGAAAGTTTTCTGATCGCCATTCACTTGGGAGTGGCCAGAAACGATTCTTTTACATATGACTCAAGTAGCTCACGACTTCCGGTCTTTGACCAAGTATCCTCTGGGTAGCCTAAGAGCATCCGTTTGAAGGCGAGCTAAAGTGAGAAGGCGAAACACCCCTGCTTTGGGTTGTGCGCTGGGTTTGGGACCCGTCACGTAAAAAAAACAGCCCCAATGAAAAATCATAAACAGCCTCGGATGAGAGCCCCCCCTTTTGATGACGACCATGGCAAACGAAATAAGGACTATGATTTGAGGGCATGCACCTGGAATGACCGGTCCCTTAATTGGGAAGGTGCCGCTGCCCAGCTGGTAGATGTCCTCGTAAAGATAAAGGCTGACATCACCGCCGTAAAAGAAATGCGATGGACGGGACAAGGACAGAGACGAGTAGGTCCTTGTGACATTTACTACAGTGGCCATATCAAGGAGCGCATGTTTGGTGTTGGATTCGTGGTGGGAGAGAGACTCCGTCGCCGAGTACTATCATTCACTCCGGAGAATGAACGTCTAGCCACAATCCGCATCAAAGCGAGGTTCTTCAACATATCGC
>CM050324.1:846007-871007 GCA_027475135.1 Bactrocera correcta
TCCCGTCCTGCTATATGGTGCAGAGGCTTGGACGATGTCAACTGCTGATGAGTCGACGTTGCGAGTTTTCGAGAGAAAGGTTCTGCTAATATCGCATTCGATGGAACGATGAACTGTATGAGATATACGATATTGACATAGTTCAGCGAATTAAAAGACAGCGGCTACGCTGCCTAGGTCATGTTGTCCGATTGGACGAAAACACGCCAGCTTTGAAAGTATTCGACGCAGTACCCGTCGGGGAAGCGAGGAAGACTAAAACTTCCACTATGTTGGAAGGACCAGGTGGAGAAGGACCTGGCTTCGCTTGGAATCTCCAACTGGCGCCACGTAGCGGAAAGAAGAAACGACTGGCGCACTGTTGTTAACTCGACTATAATCGCGTAAGCGGTGTCTACGGCAGTAAAGAAGAAGAAGTGCTAAACTTAATGCGATTGCGAAACCGAAACGAAGAACCGAATGCGATAGCATCATATACGCCTTTATATATTTCGATTTCTATATAAACTTCTTCTCATCCAGGCATTACAAAAACCACAGAAGAGACCAAAGGTGCTACACGAATTTATGTCAAAATCAGTCAGATACGAAGGTTTTATTCACTTCCCGATGATAAAAATTTTCACTAACGATAGTAGAAAAGTCTGAAAAAAGCATTTATAAAAGATGAGGATATACTGTTTGACCTTAGAAGTCTCTCGAGGATCTTCACTAATGGTAGTAGAAAAGTCTGAAAAAAGCTTTATAAAAGATGAGGATATACTGTTTGACCTTAGAAGTCTCTCGAGGATTGCAGAAAGTGATTTAGCATATGTATGTAGTATATCTGAACCAGCTTCTATAAAGCAATTCATCAGAGATCTAGCGATCTAGTGCCCTGTAAAAAATTACATGTTGTTGCAGAGTGAGTATATACTATATATCTTCATATATGTATCTTGCAGTTAATTTAGTAATGCAACACAAATGCAATGTTAAGTGAAACAAATAACGAGAAAATAAACGGAAAATTAGACAGCAAACAAAATATAAAAAAAATGCCAGAAGTAGAATCAAAACAAAAAACAAGCCACTAAAAGAACACCCACGCCAATTTACAACCGTTCCCCAAGCCGAGTATGTAGCTTACACAAATATACAATGCCCGACCGGCTTACCGCCTTCCTGATTTTACTGGCTGTTGCACGGGCAATTGTTTAACAGCTTCAGCAATTGTAATCAAACGCACACACATTTTCATATACATACATATACATTTGTGCAAGCCACATATTTACATTTCTAAAAACGGAATAAAGGTCAAGTTTAAATGGCAAGCCCCGAGCTAAATAATCCGAGCAGACGGCGTTCCAACGGCTGGCAGCAGCTCAGTGTTCGGCAATCGAGCGATCGATCGCGCGAGAGCATACATTTACGAGTACACTGGAGGCACAAAGAGGCGAAAGATCACATTCCAGTGGGCAATAAATAAATATGTAAAAATCGGCAAACTTGTAGTTATTTGTACGAAGATGTGAAGGTTTAAATGAATGAACGACTGAATGTGGAATTAGTGAATGAATGGCCAAGTGTGTGGGAGTTTATCGAAAAGAAAATAGAAATATACAATGGTGGCTATTTTTGTTGGCTTTTATTGCTGCAGTGCCGAAATAAATTGCAACGGAGCATCGTAGCTGCGCTTCCTCTTCTTCATTTCCAAATGACACAGAAAATATTACTTTTCTTACTTAGACGATATTAGCTTTGCAGTAGGTGGTTGATAAATTCCTGTTCCTATTCGACAAGCAGTTGCTTCTATATAATTAGACTGATGGATTTATGGCAGAAATACTCTCAGAGGTCTGCCCTTTCATAATGAAAAGCGTCCAACTAGATTGATGCTTGTGAAAACGTGGGTTCGGACTTTACGGCCAGTGTGGTTTGCTAACAAAAGATCTCAACATTCGATTTCTAAAATAATTTAACAATGTTTTTTGTAGGTAATTGCGTCTCCAGTCAACTTAACAGTATTTTTATACCCTGAACAGGGTATATTAAGTTTGTCACGATGTTTGTAACACCCAGAAGGAAGCGTCGGAGACCCTATAAAGTATATATAAATGATCAGTATGTTGAGCTGAGTCGATTTAGTCATGTCCGTCTGTCTGTCAGTCTGTCCGTCTGTCCGTCTGTCTGTATATATACGAACTAGTCCCTCAGTTTTTAAGATATCCTTTGAAATTTTGCAGACGTCATTTTCTCTTCAAGAATCTGCTCATTTGTCGGCCGATATCGGACCACTATAACATATAGCTGCCATATAAACTGAACGATCGGAATCAAGTTCTCATATGGAAAACTTTCGCATTTGACAATGAATCCTCACCAAATTTGGCATAGATTATTTTCTAGGGCAAAAATGTAATATCCAAGAAAATTGTTCAGATCGGTTAACTATAGCATATAGCTACCATACAAATAGAACGATCGGAATCAAGTTCTGGTATGGAAAACTTTCGCATTTGACAAGATATATTCACGAAATTTGGTATATATTATTTTCTAAGGCAACAATGTAATCTCCGAAGAAATTGTTCAGATCGGTTAACTATAACATATAGCTGCCATACAAACTGAACGATCGGAATCAAGTTCTTGTATGGACAACTTCCACATTTGACAAGATATATTCACGAAATTTGGTATATATTATTTTCTAAGGCAACAATGTAATCTCCGAAGAAATTGTTCAGATCGGTTAACTATAACATATAGCTGCCATACAAACTGAACGATCGGAATCAAGTTCTTGTATGGACTTTCACATTTGACAAGATATATTCACGAAATTTGGTATAGATTATTTTTTAAGGTAACAATTTAATCTCTAAAAATCTTGGTCAGAACGGGTTACTATAGCATATAGCTTCCATACAAACTGGACACATAGTTACTAACAGAAATTCACCTGTGAAGGGTATTTAGCTTCGGTGCAACGTTTTTTCTTGTTTTTTTTTATTTTTTATATTGTCTTCTTTAATTTGAAAACTTTTGATGATCATCTTAATTTTTAGCCCCAAATAAACTGCGATTGGGCTCATCAAAATGTAGCTCGACATAGAAAAGCCATTAAGCTTTTGAAACTAGCAAAACAACCCAAAATGATTATAAACTTTCAACCAAAAAAGTTACTAACCTATGAAAAAATAGTCAAAAAATTTTCAACAATTCAGCAGTTGTTATTTTGATAGACCATTTAGTGGAAACTCCATTGGCGTTCATCATTGGCCTTGTCTCTATGTGCTCATTGTAGCAGTTTCCTAGAGGAAAGTAGAATCTCTGCGAAAATTCTCTACCGAATATTTTCATTATAAAATTTACCGTACAAAAGAAAATTTCTATAAATTCGCCACCAGTGTATACAGCCAAATGATAATAAATATTTGCCGAAGATGAACATTTCTGCCAGCAGTTTAAGCTTAAAACCAAATATGCCAATTATTAAAGTTTTGAAATTGTAGGCCACGGAAATACCGCTATGTGCCGCAGACACGCCCATTCGTAAGAAACAAAACTCACAAATTCAAATAAACTGGCATTTGACATGATGATTAGTCACTCGCTGCAGCTCTACAACACCCTCACATAACCGCTAACTCTCAGCACAATGGAGTCAGAAGCAACGTGAGTGCAGTATGTATGTACTTAAATGCTTGTACGTATGTATATAACCCTCATGTAACCTTAGACGCCATTCGAGTGTCTGATTTTGCCATTATTTCTCAAATTTATTTATTTTATTTCTTTTTTATTTTCTCTTGAATTGCGCATGCTAAGGTTTCTTTGTGGATTCGCGATTTAAGTGTGTTTTTTGTTGGTGGTTTTCTTGGTAGCCACCCTCAATTTGTTTTGCGCTTGTGGGTGCTAATTATTATCAATGCAATTGCTATTATTACTATTTTTTCTCTTCTTTTATAAATGCTTTTTTAGCCACAAAAATATTTTATAATGATTACTTTATACTCAAAAGTGCAAATAGATGTTGCTTTAAGGTGATCGTTATAAGACGAGAAAAAATGGTTAACTGTTAAAATACGGTATCAGGTATCCTAAAGGATGATTAGTCCTCTCGGACCTAGCAACAGAACTCCATCTGGTTTCGCAAAAAACCAAAACTTGTCTATGCGCGGCTTATTGACCTACCAGATTATCCTAACCCAACCTAAGTGACATTTGAATTTAAACTGCGCGCGTCGAAGGATTTGGAGAATTATTTTTTTTTTTAGGTTCGTAGTACTGTCAGTCACATTTATGTCAAATTTCATGTCAAAATATTTATTAGTGTTTGAGATACATACGTGTCGTTTTGTGAGCTGCTAAAAGTGAGTTTTTCGTTTTTTGCAATGTCGAAATTTGTTGAGCAAAGAATTTGCATTAAATTTTGTTTACGGAATCAATTTTCTGCTGCAGATCCGTTGAGGATTGTGCAGAAAGCCTTTGATGATGAGGCTATGTCTAAAAAAAATGTTTACAAGTGGTATAGTGAGTTCCAAGCTGGCCGTGAACGTGTCGAAGCCCAGGGCGACCATCATCCTCAGCCGACGAAGCTCACGTTCAACAAATCAAAGATTTGGTGTTGACAAACCGTCGATTAACAATTAGAGAACTTGCTGTTGAAGTTGGCATATCGAAAGGCTCAGCTAATACCATTTTGAAGGATGTTTTGGGTCTCAAGCGCGTCAAATCTCGACTGGTACCGAAAACATTGAATTTTTTGGAAAAAAGGCGTCGCGTTGAAGTGTGTTAAACGACGCTTTCCGAATACCAGGGTGTCATGAAATGCATTATAACTGGCGATGAGACTTGGATCTTTGCTTACGACCCCGAAACAACCGATCAATCGAGCGAATATCGTGCCAAAAGAGAGCCGAGACCAAAAAAAAATTGCGCCAAAGTCGCACAAAAATCAAGGTCATGTTGACTGTTTTCTTCGCTTATCGTCGTGTTGTGCATTATGAATTCCTTCCAACCGGTCAAACAGTCAACAAGGAATATTATTTGAACGTTCTGCGTCGTTTGCATAACGCAATCCGCCTAAAAAGACCGGAATTATGGAAAGACAATTATTGGTTTTTACACCACGATGATGCAACATCCCATACTGCCCTCGTAATTCGTGATCATTTCGACAAAAACTCAACCCATATCGTTCCGCACCTGATCTGGCGCCGTGCGACTTCTGGCTGTTCACCAAGCTCAAAAGACCGCTCCGGGGACACCGTTTTTATACGATAGAGGAGATTTAAGCCGCAGCGAAGACGGAACTGAAGGCCACCCGGAAAGTGACCACAACCAGTGTTTCGAAGATTGGAAAATCCGTTGGCATAAGTGCATTGCATCGGGAGGGGATTACTTTGAAGGGTATGAAATTGATTTGGAAGAATAAATAAAGAATTTCCAAAATAAATACGGTGTCATCTTATTTTTTGGGCACAGTATTACATATGTCGATAAGAAGAAAATTTATAGAATACATTTTCTATAAGAGCGGGAGTATCAGTCACTTATCAACGGAACTAAAATTGAAAGCTGAGAAATTCTATTTTCGATATTGAGTTATGAAAGCTGGTGTTTTCATCTGATATTTAACACTGTACGAAGTGAGTAAAAAGTTAATTTCATTTGTTAAGCACCTCCCTAGTATTTATGTATATCTCAATAACGCCGCCCTATTGAGTTTTGCAGCATTTGAGTTACTTAATATATATATTATGGTATTTTATATGCCGTTGTTTCGCACTCAGCCGAAGGCAAACTGCCGCATTGTATTTTTTTCGATTTCCCACAAATTCAAAATCCCATTAAAATGTCTAATAAGTTTATTTAAGGCTATCATATTGAAAGGTTTAAGTGAATTTGCAAATGTTTATACACGAGTATTATGCATTTTAACATGTGAAGCAGATAATAAGGGATTCTCTTCTTCTGTACTGGCGTAGACACCGCTTACGCGATTATAGCCGAGTCAACAACAGCGATGAAAAAAGCGTAACAAGGGATTATTTCATATTAATTACCACATTAGCACAATATTGTGTGAAAAAGTGCAAAATACATTTCAAATGGAGAATTATACCGTTTACTATTGCGTTTCGTAACCATTACTGCTATTTAAAATTGTATGAGAATGAAGTAAGTTTAATAATAACAGATTTTTATGATGAAAATATTTTAATAAATATTACTATTAAGCTTCATATTTTTCTAATTATTATATTCTAATTTTGTATTTTAAATTCTAATTTTTATTATAAAATTAGGAAAGTATTTTTACTTTTAGAGTTATTGCTGAGCGTGCCTACAGAGTGGACGCGTTTTCAAGAACGTATGAGACTACGAATGATCCTATTACAGTAACAGTTCTGTCTCTCAACTTAAATAATAAATGTCGAGGATATAATATAACGGACAATGATATCAAATTGATTTGAATGGTCTCGGTGAATTTACATCTAGGCTATAAGAGCTGTCAAGGCTGTGGTGAAGAGTCAAGCAATTAGAGTATTTCAAAAACCGATTAGGCTCAAATTTTAACACGAGCTTCTTAAATATATTTTTTACTAATTAATCGGAGATTTTTTTTAATTTTTTAATAATTAATCGGAGATTTTCCTCACCGATAAATATTTTTTTTATAAATAATTTAAGGCCAAAATTTTGGTCAAAAATCGATTTTTTTTTGAGAAATCGTTATTTAAAAAAAAATTTATTTTGCATTCCTTCGATTAATTACTAGTAAGCGTAAGCAGTGCCTACGCCATTAAAGAAGAAGAAGAAGAATTTTAAGTTAATGAAAAAGTAAAGTTTAGCAAGAGGTAAGCAAAAAAATTACTTTTAAGGTTCAATGTACCATTTTAGTTAGAAAACCAATTCCTAAAATTTGAATTTAATTTTTATAATTTTTGTTAATAATTTCGACAATTTCCATTGAGGACTTTTAAGCAGGGGGAAGCATCAAAAGGTAGAGTGCGAAACTTAGATCCACCCCCAACTCCAGACTCTTCCACGGAACCACCTGATTAAGTATTACTTCGTGGAAGTGATAAGACGTTTACGTCTCTCGTCCACAGACTGATGGACGCCTAATCTGCTCTCTTTGTCTCAGTTTTGGCATGTTTAAGGGGGTATTCTACTCTAGAATTTTTAAAAATTCGATTTTTTTTTTTCATATATTTAAAGTTTAGACCTTTAAGAACATATCTTCCAAAGAATTTTTCAAAATTAAAATTATTTTAAAAGTTACAGTAACCTTAGTGACGCAGTATCTAGCCCGGTAGGAGGGTAGACTCACTTTTTTAAACGCTTTTTTCTCGAAACTACTTTTTTCCACACGGTACCGGCATTATCTCAAGTTCTATACAACCGATTTACTTGAAATTTTGTGTGAACCTTCCTTATATAATTCTTTATCGTTCCTACCACCATCATGTCAAAATTTTTTTGTTTAATATTTTAAAAAAATTCAGGAATTTCAAAAAAAAGCGTAAAAAATGATTTCTATTTTCAGGCAGTCACCATTTTTCAAAAAAAATTTCGTGTTCCTTGAGGTAGGGACTATAACAGCATCCTTACTGATTAAGAATTTATTTTGATTTTTTTTTTTCAGTCCACAAGGAGAGTCAGGATCAATGTCACAAGGATGCTCCAATTTTTTTTACACCTGTCTCTCCCCCCTCCCCCCTCTAATTATTTTAATTTTTAATATTTTTTTGTAAAATTTTTTTTCTGTATGCTTAAGTTATCGATAAAAACACCATAAAAAAATTGATCGTAAAAATATTTTTTGGTTTTTTTTAAATAAAATTCAAAAAACTGCCCAAAATTTAATTTCTAGACCTAAATACCCCCTTAAATCTTCCGCTTCGCTGACAGCTTTCCTGTTTTCAGTGGACTATCACCGAGTATAGTTTTAAGTTTTTCCCTTGTAATCTAAAAAGGTAGCTTCTAATGCACCAATATCAACTTAGTATTCGGGTTAGGTGGAAATCCTGGTCGCCATGTCGTCTGTCGATCCACGAATGAATGTCCGCTGTCAGTATCAGCCATATTGTTTTTTTTACTTTTTTTTGCTTTTGACTCTCTCATCTCTTCAGCAGCGTCACTTGATATTGTTCGGAATGCACTGATAACTCTTAGTGCTATGATTTAATGCCTAGCGACTGAATCTATATTGGAGCCGCATATAATACAACCGATCTCATTACCTTTACTATGGTATACATGTATGAATGTATGAATGTATGTATTAAGTATTTTGAATTGCTTCAATGAAATAATATCGTATGTTTCTCGTATGTTATTTGCCGCCTATTCTTTTGAATGAACAACATTTCAATGTTGGTTAATATATATAAATATAAGCCTAATACCATATAAATAAAAAAAACGATATAATTTGGAACAGTGTGAGCTTGCTTGTTTCAATTCACAAATATTAATTGAGATAAACACCAAACAAGAATTCCGATTCGATTTACGAATAATTATTATAGGGAGCAGCAGCGTCTCAATGCGACACTTCGAAGGCATTACAATCGCGTTCAGTGGCGCTTAGCAAGCGAGAACATTGTGAAATAGTAAAAAAAAAAGCTGATAAATATATAGCAAAATAAAAAATAAATAAAAAATAGCTTGAAAACCGGTGTAAAAATGCTATCTGCGTAATACTCGTATCATCAGGCAAAGTGGATTCGATTTCACCTGCGCCGCAATGTTTACACACTTAAGCACATACTTACGTACTTACTGACAAGTATTTACTTTTCAAGGTGACCGCATATTGAGTCTTCCAGAATTAATATTTACGTATTTATGACAGTGCGGTGTGTAATCAACGCGATGGAAGTCGAAAGACACAATATTTTACACGCTTAATTCCTTAATTATTAATGAATTACAACTAACATGCAAATGTATTTTTTTTTTTTTGCACAAACAAATTAAATTGCAACAGCACATGTGTTAGGGTATTCATGTGATTTTGAGAACTTGAATTTTTTAATATTTTAAAATTATTTTATTTTTAGAGATTTTTGGAAGTAATCAAAAGAAAAATATAAAATAACCGATTGACAGCATTTGCAAAATAAAACTTAAACAAGTACTTGCTTGATTATCCTTCACCAAGCTGATTATAAATATATTATACTTGTGTTATTAAATTTAATTCCATAAAATATGTATATCTAAGCTTACAATATGGATTTGTAGTAAATATGTTTCGTTTAATCAGTAGTTTATTTGTGATATAATTTAGATATTATCTACTAATAATCTCAACACAATCCAATAATTATAATTAAAAAAAAACAATAATAATAATTTTACAAAATATTAAAAATTTAAATTTCTTAACTACAAACAAAAGCAATTAAAATAAGCTTGAATGTGAAGAAAGCATTAGTATCATATATTGATCGACACACAAATGAATATAACACACATCAAGTTAGCAATTATTTGCATAATTCATTCATAATTCTCCGAAGCGATAACTCCTCAAAATATATGTACATATGTATAAATATATTTTTGCTTATTACACAATCCAAACGGTGCAATGAACTTTCCGAGTTCCGTTTCAAGTTCGCCAAAAGCCATCTTCACTTTCATTTATGACATTTCCATTTAAGTCTCTTACCTCACGAAAATCGCCTACGCATTTTGACTGTGCAAAAATATTTAATGTGGACAAATGAGTGTTTACACTGATTTAACTTGACACCGCTGTCTGTTGCTTGCTTTATCGTATCGCTGGTGCAGCGTAATACCATATAAGAACTTAATTTAATATTACTGCCAGACGAAATCAATTTCCTTATCAGAATGTTGTTGAACTCAATAACTGTTAAGAAATGGCACTAATCCCACTAACGCAATTAGTTCTCAACTCAACAATAGCACCGAACGAAAGAGTTAAGTCTTTCTATGTTGACATTGTCCACTGGTTATTGAGAGAAACTGCCAAACTAGAGACTGACGTGTTGATGATAAAATATCAGCAAGCTATTTATCTATATCTATACTAATACTCGTATTATAAAGAGGAAAGATTTGTACCTATTTTTGTATGTTTGTAATGAATAGGCTCAAAAAGTACTGGGCCGATTTAAAAAATTCTTTCACCAGTAGAATGCTACATTCTTCCAATTTCACATAGGCTACATTTCATTTTGAAAAAATTAGGGATCCTTGTTAAAATTTGAACAATGTAACCGAAGGAGTAGAAAAATGACTCTTAAAATGTCTTTCGTCGCTGCCGAAACTATTAGCGATAGAACAAAATAATTTACAACAATATTGAAGAACATCATAATGTCTACAAAAAACTCCGCGGTAGCATATGTCCAACTATTGTAGTTATGTCACTACAACAACTTTTTTCGTTTTAACCTATACTAATATTATAAGAGGAAAGATTTGTACCTATTTTTGTATGTTTGTATGTTTGTAATGAATAGGCACAAAAAGTACTGGGCCGATTTAAAAAATTCTTTCACCAGTAGAATACTACATTCTTCCATTTTGACATAGGCTACATTTCATTTTGAAAAAAATTAGGGATCCTTGGTAAAATTTGAACAATGTGACCGAAGGAGTAAAAAAATGAGTCTTAAAATGTTTTTCGCCAAATGCGCTGCCTAAGTTATGAGCGATAAAACAAAATAATGTACAACAATATTGAAGAACAACATAATGTCTACAAAAAACTTCGTGGTAGCATATGTCCAACTATTGTAGTTATGTCGCTACAACAACTTTTTTCATTTTAAACATTAATGAAAATGCTAACCAAATTCAAACCATGCTATTTATGTGTTTATATTATATTAATATATATTATATAAATATATAATATATATAAATATAATAATATATAATATATATAAATATATAATATATATAAATATAATAATAAATTATTTTATGGTCAAGACCATTTAACTACCTATAAAATAGTTTTTAAATTGGACTTTCCATTCAAAAGATATTACGAACTAAAAAATTCAAAAAGTAAACAAAACCGCCATAGCGCCGTGGCTGTTGTTTGCGATGCATTTTGAAAAGCGCGCCGGGCCAGAGAATGTAAAGTACAGAGAAGGTGCAAATTGAATTCTTTATGATGTTCGATTTGGCGGCTAACAGAGCCGATAGAATCAAAGTAAGGAATTCGACGTTGTCGCTGCTATTTAGCAGAATTGAGCACGTGCAGTGGCAAAAATATATGTAAAACGACTGAATTCATTATTTATTACTGTTATCTTAATTTTTCGATTATTATTATTTTTATTTTTCAATTTTTCATAATTAGTATTTTAATTTTATTTTTTTTTTCTATTTTTTCTCGTATTGCAAACAAAAAGCAAAATCATATCCCTAAGTTAAATAGAGTAAAGCAAAGGTCTGTGCAATGATTAAATCGAGCGTCAAAATCTTATAGAAGATGTTTTCGCAATGTCACGCTGAAGAGACCGATGGATTGTCGAAAATGACAGTCCTGCTTTCACCGCTTCAAATTGTAGTTGTGGATGCTGACTCCTCATTGCTGTTATTGTAAAAGTATAGAATTCAAATAAAATTATTTAGGGGATTTCGAAGCTGTTAAAGTTCCATAGTTCGGAAGGGGATATTAATCCCAAAGCATAACGATTACATATGTATATTCGTCTGTGGTGAAAAGGAATGCCCTGCCATTAATGCAAATCGAACGAGCGCTACCAACTGTAGAATTATTGAGCAGATTTGAGTCAGATTATAATAGAAGCTTAGCTAAAATGCATCTGAATATACATATATCTCAACAATTATACATACTTTATATAATAATCTAATCCAACTCAATATCCTTATACAAATGAGTGAATTTAATTAAATACTCCGGGACAAAATTTTAATAAATTTTATTGCAACTTCTCTCAATAATCATCGTTTTGAAAGGCCACAAAAAAGTTTTGGATAGGGCTGCGTGCGAACCAAGTTCAGTATATTTACGAAAAATATAATTCATGAAAGCAGCTTAGGCAAAATTGCGTAAGAGGCACTTACAACGCGAATGCAAACAAGAAATACATTTATTTATGCGACGAAATTAAAAAGTATATAGTAAACAGTAACAGTAACAGTAACAGAATATTACAGCATTTACTGCAGAGGCGTGTGTCCAAGCACCACGGCGTATACGCAACCCATAAATTCGCAGCTTTGCAGACGACTTGCATAATGCGGCAACAAAAACAACAGTTTGTATACACAAAAGACCATACTAACATTTACCCATTGATAATTCGCTTTATCATTATGTGCACTTGAGTAATTTGTATTTTTTTTTTTTATTTTTTTCTTTGCCTCGACTTTCCAAACGCTCAATGGGGCGGTTCGTTGACGGTTCGCGCTTGTGTTGCCTGCTACAGTTTTTGTTGTCAAACGTCAGCGCAATGTCTTTAACCTCGAGTTGGCTGGCAGTCAGTCATGAGCAACTGCTATTGTCTTACTGGAAACTTTGATATGACCGAGACAATATCGCGCTGGCGCGGGCTAAATAAACGTGCTGCAGTTGCGGTTTTTGCGGCCGCGAAGTTGCAGACAATGAAACAAAAGCGAACGGAAGACGTGAAGGAAGGTGCGGATAAGCAAGCTAAGATACAGGCAACTTAATAAGTTCAACGATAGGGTTAAGAAGGTATTAAGGGATAACTCATGTGGTTAAAAAACAACATAAGTTTATTAATAAAACGCCGAACAGCAAGCATACATACATACATATGTTTATTTTTTATGTTTTTATGTTCAACAGCAAAAACAAAAAAAAAATACCACAAACCCCAAACTATCCAACTCACACACAACATCAACAGTACGCCGGTATCTCATTTCTAACAGCGCCCGCAGCAACAACACTGCCGCAGCAGCATTAAAAATTATGCATGTGGAAAGTAAAAAAGCAATAAAAACAACTTTAAAACAAAGCCATTGCACACAAAGGCATGACGGCTGCAAACTGACGTTGACAGCAACGCCGCTGTATTGTCTTCTCGACTTCCGCGATGCACACTGCACACTAAACAGCGGTGCAATTGAGTTGAGAGTTGCCACATTTTCCAGTGCAACTAAATATTACCGCAAATGAAAAACTTCTCTAGCCATAGATAAGATTTATGAGAGATTAATGTGGTTGATAACTGCTAATGATGTTAAAAAGTTGAATCGAAAAGTGAGCAGAATGTTAGGTGGGCTATGGAAATAGCATAACTAACACATAGTACATGACATTTCTGTCTTGAATTTGCTATCATCAATACTTTTTAAGAGATGTCTAAGAACCTATTTTTCAGAGTACCAAACGAAAAAAAATTTTTTTTTTAATCCACCCTAATATGCATTGATGTTTGACGATGAATATCTCGTAAACGCTTAACTTAATCGAAAAATCATAATAGACCATTTTTATAGAGCAGTAAACTTCCTACAAAACTATGAGTTTCATCATTCATAATAATTTTTTTTTTCAATGGGTTATAAAATTAATAAGAAAAAAAAAGTTCCCCCAAAAATAATCAAACTTTAACTATTAATATCTTTTAAATGGTTGGGTTTGCGAAAAAATCATAGGAGATCTTTGTTTAGGGCATTCAATTTTCTACAAAATCTAAGGAACAAGATATTTTTTCAAGTAGTTGGAAGCGAGATATAAATTTTTCTAACTGATAATAAGAAAAAAAAGAAAACTGTATGTAGAAGGACCTTACCGTTACAATTAAAAACTCATATTTGGAGAGGCTTTCTTAGAGGTGTCTAGGAACTTATCTTTCCAAGTACCAATCGAAAAAAAAAATTTTTATTTATTTATTATTTTTTTTTATATGATGTTTTTATTTTTTTTTTATATCTTTTTATGCATATATTTAATAATTTTTATTTATTTATTTATTTATTTATTTTTTTTTTGCTGTCATACTCATAAAAAACGTTTTTTCAAGCACCGTTCTCAGATTAATGCAAATACTAGTGGCAATTATCAAAGAGTAAATTATAATTTAGCAAATATTAGAAGTAATGCGTCAATAGATGACGCGCTGATAAAAAAAACTCGCAGAAAATGATTGGCAGACTCTAGCGAAAGTCATAAAAAATTAGAAAAATTTTCAAACTATTCCATAAGCTTGAAACAAATAAGCTTCATGCGATAAGTTTTTTTTTGAAACTCGCAGATGGTCAAACCAGCGCTGAATTCTCTTAAACTTACTTTTGGGACAAGTTTTTTCTTCAATCACTTCAAAAGCTCAGGGATAAAAGTTATATCTTTTACATAAAAAAATTTCCAGCGTCTACAACGCTGCCAACATAAAAAATATATAAAATTGCATACATGCATAGGTGTATACTATATACATACATACATGCATGCTTTATTGCTGCGCTGTCGTCGAGTGAGTGACTGCCACTAGTATGCATTGAGCGATTGGCTACCAAGCTGGCGGTGACATGCGCCTGCCGGTAGTTGCGCACAGCTAATAAATTAATAAATATACTTATAAGTTTAACAGCAGTTAAGTAGCGCGCAGTAAACAACTTTGAGAAAAAAAAAACAGCAACAACATAATCGTACTGAAAGCCAACATCGTAATTGCTGTAAAAAGTAATTTCTTTTTGTTTTCGTGTGAGTGCAGTGAAATGCAATTTGTCATTTTGTTTTTGTATTAAACTAAGTGAACTTTTGCATATGTTGTTGTTGTCGGTTCACACCGCCATCAACTAGTAAAAGTAACCAGTTATGGCAAGTCGCCATTAGATGGCAGTATTTTTTTTATTTTCATATTTTTTATATTTTTTTCACTTGAATCTGTTGTGCAAGCAGCAAAACTGAAAAATGCCTTTACGCTTTTGCAGCTTTTTTCGAAGAGTTTATTGCATTTATGCTACGTGAATGGTGCCAAATGTGCTGTTGTTTATTTGTTGTTGTTTTTTTCTTACAAATTTTTTATCTATTTTTGTAAATAATTTTTGTTGTTTTTGTGTGTTTTCTTACTTTTCAGCCGCTGCTCATTTACCTTTTAAGCGCAGCATAGCCAAGTAACGCTTGAACTACTTGAGCACTAAAAACGATAAAATGTAAAAAATATAACAAATTTGTAATCAACACCAAGTCAACTATGCGCACATACAGTGCATTGCAAAAGTCAATGTACAAGCATGCAGAGCACATATTTAAATTTGGTTCAAGTAAAAAATCCCATTTGCGAACGCACAGTCATTGACTCTTACTTATTGACTCTCACGATACTATTTTAGCTGTGTAGTCAGTCGTCCATATTAGTAGTTATTGCACATACTTGAGCTTATGTAAAGCCACACGAACTCACATGTACGTATGTATGTATGTAGGTACCTATATCGCACTTTCATGCTTTCACAAATTAATTTAAATGTGTATCTTTCGTGTGTAGCCTTATTGATTTTTTAATCGCGTTAAGATAGTAAGATTGCGCTCACAGTAGTTATTGCATTAATAAAGGAGTGTGATCATACTTCTGGATATATACGCTGACGAACTAATTTACTTCTTTAAGTTCTCATAATTGATTTAAACAACAACTGTTGGTATCTGGTAGATAACTGGTTACTATAATTTCTAGAACTTGCTAATATATGCACCGAGAGTAGGCAGAACGTAGTCATCGATAAGATCAACTGTTCCATAACACTATCTATGCTGATGACCAACAGCGTATGCAAAAGCAACTTTCAGGGGTGTTTTCTCTTCAAATTTGAAATCATGTCAAAAAAGGGATGAGAAAAATAAAACTATGTAGTTAATGTTGCCAACGCACTTGTATATTTTTCTATTCCACTTCCACTCTTTAAATTATATTCACTTTTCAACTGAATCATCAGTATCTGTATAATCGCTATTTAATAGTGGAAGTAAGTTTTCAGCCTGCGAAGAGTCGAAAATGATCTTTCGCTGGGAGCAGCTGATCGATCGATCGATGCACAGTTGGATAGAACTTTTTGAGCTAAAAGTCGTTCTGCTGATAACAATTTTCTGGTGTTAGATAGTATACAGTTACGGACAATAAAATAGAATCATCCATGGTACTAATTTTTCGTTCTCAAAAAAATATGAATTTGATTTAAATTCAACTAAGTTATATTTTTATAGCCTGAACAGGGTATATTAAGTTTGTCACGAAGTGTGTAACACCCAGAAGGAATCGTCGGAGACCCTATAAACTATATATATACATATATAAATGGTCAGTGTGTCGAGCTGAGTCGATTTAGCCATGTCCGTTTGTCTGTCTGTCTGTATATATACGAACTAGTCCTTCAGTTTTAAAGATATCGTTTTGAAATTTTGCAAACGTCATTTTTTTTTCAAAAAGCGGCTCATTTGTCGGAATGGCCGATATCGGACCAACTTTCACATTTGACCAGATATATTCACAAAATTTGGTAGAGATTATTTTCTAAAGCAACAATGTAATCTCGGAAGAAATTGTTCAGAACGGGTTACTATAGCATAGCTGCCACACAAACTGAACACATAGTTACTAACAGAAATGCACCTGTGATGGGTATTTAGCTTCGGTGCAACCGAAGTTAACGTTTTTTCTTGTTATTATGTACTTCGTATCAAGTGCTATTAGTAGCAGTGAAAATATTGGGAAAAAACAATTCAAAATATTACAAAAACAAAGGAAACAAGTAAGGAAGGGCTAAGTTCGGGTGTCACCGAACATTTTATACTCGCATGATAAAGTGATAATCGAGATTTCATTATCCGTCATTTATATATTTTTTTATTTTGCTGTAAAATTAATTGGATTAGATCAATTTGTGTACTTTGAGTATTGAATTGTATTTTCATATATATGTACGTATTATATAGAGAAGGCATCAGATGGAATTCAAATAGCGTTATATTGGAAGAAGGCGTGGTTGTGAACCGATTTCACCCATATTTCGTACATGTCATCAGGGTGTTAAGAAATTATTATATACCGAATTTCAATGAAATCGGTGCAGTAGTTCCCGAGATATGGTTTTTGGTCCATAAGTGGGCGACGCCATGCCCATTTTCAATTTTTAAAAAAAGCCTGAGTGCAGCTTCCTTCTGCCATTTCTTGCGTAAAATTTAGTGTTTCTGACGTTTTTTGTTAGTCGGTTAACGCACTTTTAGTGATTTTCAACATAACCTTTGTATGAGAGGTGGGCGTGGTTATTATCCGATTTCTTCCATTTTTGAACTGTACATGGAAATGCCTGAGGTAAACGACTCTACCTATAGAGTTTGGTTGACATAGCTATATTAGTTTCCGAGATATGTACAAAAAACTTAGTAGGGGGACATCCGGATTTCAACTCTACTCGTCACCCTGAGCACTTTGGTATATATAACCCTATATCTGACTCTTTTAGTTTTAGGACACAACAAACCGTTATGTGAACAAAACTATAATACTCTCCTTAGCAACTTTGTTGCGAGAGTATAAAAATCACTGAAAGGACTTACATAATATTTCAGTCAGAACCGAACTGCGATAAAGTTCGTTAGTATCTTTGTATCGCCGTAGTTGTCGCTTAATTGCACTTGCTTAACAGTACATATTTGATGCAATTAACCTGGGAATCAATTAAACGGTATTAAAGTGTGCAATTGGGTGCTTTGCTCAATTGCAGGGATTTCGCATTATATTTATGAACATCTAATCAATTCATTATATAATATACGTATGTATATGTATATTCGCTTTACATATTTATCTGATTTTTAAACCCTGAACAACGCCCGATGGTGAAAGAAAATTAGCATATTGACTTATTAATGAGTTCACTAAGCAGCGAAACTTCGTATAACAAGATATAAGATGTTCGTTTGTAAAAGAGCATACGGTTGAAAGAGAAAATATACGGTCCACCTCAAAATATCCTTTAAAGCGTATAAAATGTCTTGCTTTATTCGCATTTGTCCTTGGGAAAACCACCAAAGGTCGTCTAAAATTAGCTTTACTTTGTGGCGAAATGGAATCTTTTATAAGAGCTAACTAGTGATTAGTGAAAGCGTTAATTAGCAAATACGGTTGCAAATACATATATATTTATATTCATACATATATTTGTCTGTGTACTCCAGAAATTAGCCACTCTAAGCCGCACAATTTGCAGTTCATTAAAAGCGCATCAGTATTTACAAATAGAGCATTTAGGCGCATTTATTTAGCGAGTAATTAGTTTGCTTTGTGAATATTGTATGTTTGTATGTTTGTAAAGAAAGCACAGCATGTGTAAACAGTAGAGTGACGTTGGTAGCACAAATTATTCACATGTGTATGTCAATTAGATACTCGCTTGCCATGACCAAGTAATCTTTATACCAAGTAATCATTAACTGGGAGCAAAGGGTTATAGCGTCTCTAATAGATTTACATTTATAAAAGTCGAATTTTCTTCGCAAGTACATATGTACATATATGTATACAAGTATGTCTCTAAGGTTTATATGTATATATGTATATACTTATTTGAATGCGAAGTAATCTGTCTAAACAATTCTAATCTTCAAATATTGTATAATATTATTTTATTGCTATCTTTAATTTATATGTTTATAACGGGTTTTTCTCATAAAAAAAATGTTTTCCCTTCTGTAATTAATTAAGAAGTTCATGTTTTATTTTTATACATACTATTTGAAAATTAATGGCGCTTAATTACATACTGATTACACATACCTAAACTATAAGCAAATATTCTCGTACACACATACATACATACATATGTACATATTTACTTGAACTCAATAAGTTCACGTTTTTTATCATTCCAAATATACATACATATGTTTGTATTTGTTTTTATATCGTCGCTTTATTGCACCGGTAATCAGTAATCGCTGAAGGCATACCGCTAATTAACACAGAACCGCTGGTACATCACAGTAGCGGTGAGCGGTGCTCACGGTTGGTGGTCATTTGCGAGTTTATGAGTTCATTAGTGCAAGTATTTGTTGTATTTGTATTGGTTTGTTTTGCTTTTGTATAGATGCCGCTTGCTGATGCATTGTTCACCGTTATGACATAATTATATTTTTGCTAAAAATGCAGTTTGTAGTTGCAAAATAGTTACAGCTGTTTGGCGTGCGCTTCTTCTAGAGTTGAGAGGTGCGTGGAGTAGTTTCCTATGAATTAAAAACTCTACAATTTGATGTTATTTTCTGTAACAACTCTCCGTTAAGTTCGCCAACTTAGCAAACAAATTGTCAGAATATTTGGATACAACATTTAAGAAAAACATTTATTTTCTTTTTAAGTGCTTAATCGGTCAGTCAGCATACATTCTTAATTCATTAAAAATGGTTTGATGGGCATATATAGTATGTGCCCTTTTAATTAACCCCTTGACTTTGAACGGAATATAGCAATGATGAATCATAAAACAAACATGTTTTTGAAATCTTTAATTTAAAAACTTTATTCAATCAAACGCAGCTCATAATATTAGAAGAAGCTATTTGTAAAATTTATTGCTATGCTATAGTAACCCGTTCAGAACAAGTTTTTTAGAGATTACATTGTTTCCTTAGAAAATAATATACACCTAATTTCATGAATATATCTTGTCAAATGTGAAAGTTGTCCGTACAAGAACTTGGTTCCGATCGCTCAGTTTGTATGGTAGCTATATGTTATAGTTAACCGATCTGAACAATTTCTTCGGAGATTACATTGTTGCCTTAAAAAATAATCTATACCAAATTTTGTGAATATATCTTGCCAAATGTGAAAGTTTTCCATACAAGAACTTGATTCCGATCGTTCAGTTTGTATGGCAGCTATATGTTATAGTGGTCCGATATCGGCCGTTCCGACAAATGAGCAGCTTCTTGAAGAGAAAATGACATTTGCGAAATTTCAAAACGATATCTTAAAAACTGGGGGACTAGTTCGTATATATACAGACGGACAGACAGACGGACATGGCTAAATCGACTCAGCTCGACATACTGACCATTTATATATATTCTTTATAGGGTCTCCGACGATTCCTTCAGGGTGTTACAAACTTCGTGACAAACATAATATGTATACCCTGGTCAGGATATAAAAAGCAAAAGCTAATCTAAAGCTGGTATTTTCCCATCCTCCGTTTATTATAAATTCTCATTAGCTCTTCCAAAAATTAAATTATTCTTAAACATCATGTTCGTTTCAATCAATGTGTATTAGCAAGGATTTCGTCTTTTCGGTTGTTAAGACGAACCTTTTCTGATCTTAGTTTGATCTCTATTCTGCTATAGCTAGTTTATAATTCGTTGATAATTTTGAAACCAGATAACCAGTTTGGTTAGCGATTAAAATCACCAAAAAACCAATTCGTACTCTCAGAAAGCTATGGTCATAAAAAAATTTCGGTTACAATTGGTAGTATTCAAACTATATAGAATATATATTAGGGTGTAAAAATTTTCCAATGAAAATACACCTACAATCGTGATTTTTTATCTTTAAATTCCTACAGATCAAAGGTATTTAATGACATCGCTTTGACTTTAGATGCATATTTCTCAGAATTGTTCACTCTACTAAAGTCCAGTGCAACAAAGTCCTAACTCACAACGGCGAGGTAGTACGGGGCTCTAAACCTGATTTTTCCACGAAATTCGCATTTTTTTGTATACTATATATCTCGTAAAAAGCTCCAAGGTCAAAATCGTTAACATTAATATTTCTCGAAATATTTGTCTTTTTATGTAAGGCTTTATAGAATTTTCATCGATAGGTTGTAATAAAAAATAATCTATATATTTATCTAACATAAGTGGCGGTTAAGCATAGTATGTGAAAGATCATTCGTTTTGTTCTGATATTAACCCATTAGGTCCCAATGTTCCCATTTGAGATTTTGTAGAAATAACGAAATCTTATGAAACAGCCAATAACCAGTTACATATTATCACATTCCTATGCTTATAATCAGCTGTTCTTGATGATCTCCAATGATCACGTGTGCAGTAGCAAGCAAATTCGGAAGTGGCACATTTTTCTTTTCTTCCGTTTTTTTTTTGCTAAATTTGTTTATTTTAACAATAAAATCCATGTGTAATCTTCTTTATTGTGCTATATTGTGACGTGAGTAAATAAAATAAACAGTTTTTTATTAAACAAATTGCTTGAATATTTTAATATCGATGAATTTGTAACGTTCCCAATTGGGAGCATTGGTCCCTATGTCAAAATTGTGTTAATATTTTCCCTTGTCGTTTTAGACTGAAATTGTATGTTCAGCCAAAGAGCTCTAAAACTTCATGAAATTGAGGGAATTTTAGAAGAAATTCTCGAAGACGTAGAGTTGGGTGACGAAAGCACTATTGATATAGTGCAACTGCCAGCAGACGTTGATAGTCTGACTGATTGCGAAGATGTTAATGAGACAATCTCGATGAAATTGTAGAACGGAAGGACGTAACTGGCGAAGTAGAAATTCACTTTACAGAAAGAGAACAAGATATCGTCTTCTTACCAAGTACAACTTCAAAACGACAAAAACTGGACGAAGAAAATTCAGCCAGCAAAACTAGATTATCACGTTGGACACATACGGATGCGACCTACAGTCAAAATTTTTCATCGTCTGAACGTTGCGAAAATAGCAATGCAAGTATTTGGGAAATTTTTCAACAAAAAGAGCCATTCGAAATTTTTGAGTTCTTTTTTGACGATTTGCTAGTCCAACACGTAGTTAAAAAAAAGTTGTGCGCTATGCACACCAAAACAATTTTCATCGTTTTTTCCTTTCTTCAGAGTGTTTTCGTAAGTTTTTAGGCATATTGATTTTTACATCATACCACAGTTTACCATCTGAAAAGATGTATTGGTGCACTGACGATGACGTTGATGTACAAATTGTAAGAAACTGTATGCCAAAAAACAGATACCCTGAAATCAAGAGATTTTTGCACTTTGCTAACAACGATAACATTGGCAACAGTCTTCCTGAAAAGGACTTCAAAATTAAGCCATTGATAGAAAAACTCAACGAAAATTTTTTGAAACTCAACGTGTTTTCAAAACAATTGTCTAAAGCTGAGCAGATAGTACGATATTACGGAGGTCACTTCATAAAGCAATTTATTAACTGTATCAAGGAAAAAGAGATCTTGTTGAGAAGGATTTGACAAGGTCATAACTTCAATGGTTCTTCATCTGGAGAATCCTGAATGCCACGAACTATATTTAAACAATTTCTTTTCAAGTTTCAGACTGATTTCACTTCAAAGTAAGAAAAATGTGCGTGTCACCGAAACAGCCAACAGATGACGCTATGAAAAAAGAACCTCGAGGCGCTGTCGATTATAGATTTGACAAAAAAGTCTTGCGGTATTTTCGCTAGTTGGCGCTGAAAGCGCGTAGTTCTAGTTTTATTCGTCGCATACCTTTTTGGAAGGCCGGTTTCACGCGCTAACACGTGTTTGATTGATTATCGTTTCTTTTAAGTCGTTCGTGAGTTAAAGCGTCGCAAACATGGAGCAAAATAAAGAGAAAATACGGCATATTTTACAGTAATACTACGATAACGAACGAGGGCAAGACGAAATATCTCCTGTCATCAAACAAACAGTCGTCGCACTCGCGACTTGGCACTCATGTCACTGTTGACAGTCATAACTTTGAAGTTGTAGATAATTTCGTCTATCTTGGAACCAGCGTAAACACCACCAACAATGTCAGCCTAGAAATCCAACGCAGGATAACTCTTGCCAACAGGTGCTACTTCGGACTAAGTAGGCAATTGAGAAGCAAAGTCCTCTCTCGACAAACAAAAACCAAACTCTATAAGTCTCTCATAATTCCCGTCCTCCTATATGGTGCAGAGGCTTGGACGATGACAACAACCGATGAGTTGACGTTGCGAGTTTTCGAGAGAAAGGTTCTGCGAAAGATTTATGGTCCTTTGCGCGTTGGCCACGGCGAATATCGCATTCGATGGAACGATGAGCTGTACGAGATATACGACGACATTGACATAGTTCAGCGAATTAAAAGACAGCGGCTACGCTGGCTAGGTCATGTTGTCCGGATGGATGAAAACACTCCAGCTCTGAAAGTATTCGACGCAGTACCCGCCGCGGGAAGCAGAGGAAGAGGAAGACCTCCACTCCGTTGGAAGGACCAAGTAGAGAAGGACCTGGCCTCGCTTGGAATATCCAATTGGCGCCACGTAGCGAAGAGAAGAAACGACTGGCGCGCTGTTGTTGACTCGGCTATAATCGCGTAAGCGGTGTCTACGCCAGTAAAGAAGAAGAAGACTACGATAAAGACAAAAATGCATCTCAAGCCGCCAATAAAATTTGTGCAGTTTATGGACCCGATACAGTTTCCATTTCCACCGCACAACGATGGTTTCAACGTTTTCGTTCTGGTGTAGAGGTGGTCGAAGATGCGCCACGTTCCGGAAGGCCTGTCGTCGAAAATTGCGATAAAATCGCTGAATTGGTCGAAAGAGAGTAGAGTAGTCATCAAACCATTATAAACCATTTGAAGAAGCTTGGAGTCACTAAGAAGCTCGATGTATGGATGCCACACGAATTGATTCAATAAAAATACCGCAAGACTTTTTTGACAAACCATTATATATCCAATGCTACCGGTTCAAAGATACTGCAAAAAGGACAAAAAGTATGTCAAAGTACTTCAAATCACAATATAATAGGTGCATGGGAGGTGTTGATAAGTTAGACTGTCATATTAATAAATACCCTGTAAAAATTAGAGGAAAAAAGTGGTACTTCAGGCTTTTTACAAATTGTTTGGATATTTGTATGTACAATGCATTCGTTTTATATAACATATGTAAGTCATGAAAGGATTTCTTATCTTGACTTCATTCGTATGGTAGCGCGAAGCTATTTGCATATACATTCTGAACTTTCAGATCCGAAAATACTTGATCGCCCAGTTTGTACACTCAAACAGAACAGGACTATTACAAAAGATGTGTTAGCTGCTATTCCAAATGGAAAACAAAACGATGTGCGTTCTGTAAAAAAATTCACGTAAGATGTGTACTGAATGCGACCGAGGTATGCACGTTCATTGCTTTGTAGACTATCACAATATGTATTTAGTCTTATTTACCCAATTTTCCCATTTGGAAACTAACTATTCAGATGAAATAAAATATATATGTATGTATATGATTTCTGAAAACCGAAATTTGTGCGTTTGTCTCTATATTTTGGACCAGACTAACAGAAAATGGGAAAAAAATTGCATAAAAAAAGTTGGGATCCAATGGGTTAAACAAGCGAGCATCATGAAATCCCTGCTAAATGTTCGGTTTCTATTTTTTAAGTCAAACAGTTTTTTTTCAGGCAAGTTTTCGTGAGCGATAAGCTCTCAGTACCCTACATATGCTTATTTTTTGTGGACAGTATTTTGAAAGTTTTGGATTTTAAACGTTTGTTTATTTATAGCCACTTATGTATGTATGTATGTATGTTGAACCTACTTTGTTGAATTGGGAAATAAAGCCGAGTTTGTATTATTGCTTTACATGCGTTTGTACTGTTAGTTGATATTATTTTATACTATTATTCCTGATTTTCAAGAACTTAAAACTTTTAATTCCGAAAATTTACAGTGGCATAAATGAAACACGAAATAAAATGGAACATGAGTGAAGAGAAATTTTAATATTGGTTAAAACGCAGAACCTGAAAATGCGGTACATACATACTATATGGGCCATTCCATCAATTGGCGACATGGTTTTGTACGCGTGGTTCTCCGATTTTGACCAAACTTTAGAATATCATAATATAGACCAATAGAAGAATATCTGTTAACTTTTTAGTGGTCAAAGTTGTCCTTTGTTTTTTGGCGCGCACTTCAAATTGAGATCAAACAAAAATATGACTTTTTCTTTTATTTTTTAATGACCTCAAAATTGAGTGAAAAGAATT
>CM050324.1:872007-888021 GCA_027475135.1 Bactrocera correcta
ATCTAGAATATTCAATTATTAATGATTAAAAAATTATAAAAGATAAGAAATCAAAATCGCCAGTTCTTAATAATGTGCGAAAATTTAACAAGTATCTCTCTGTTTTTCTTTTTGAAATGCGATTTTCAATCTTAACTCCACTTTATAGCCCTTGTGAAAAATGTCATGCATTAATCTCGTTTTGCACTAAGACTATTCATTACACTTTAGAATGAATACTAACGCACGGATGGTATGAAAACGTCTTTCGCTGGTAGATAAACACAAAACGCTGCCTGCAATACTATGGGCAAAATAGTAAGACTTTGTTGATAATTTTAAATTCTTAATTTACTATTCTTCAAATCTATTTCGTCTCCCTCAAAGTAATATCCATTGGCCCAATATAGTTGTGCCAACATTTGTTCCAACCCACGAAGCAGTTTCCAGAATAGGCTTCCATGCGCGTAAACTCTTTTCACGAACACCTTCACGCAAACGAAGCATAACAGTCCAATAATATTCTTTGTTGGCAGTTTGGCTGGTCGGCATGAGTTCAAAGTGCACCACGCCTCGATAATCGAAGAAAATTGTCAACATAGCTTTAGTTTTTGATCTGCTTTGAAGCGGTTTTTTTGGCTTCGTCTCACCTTTGTCATGATATTCGGCCGATTAAACGTCTGTTTCCGGGTTTCAAGACCCATCGCCATTAATATTATATGACCTGGTCTACGAAAAGGGGGCTTAGGTGTCAAAAAAAAATAAAATAAAATAAAATAAAAATAAAAATAGTAAAAAAAAAATAAAAATAAAAAAAAATTAAAAATAAAAAAATTGAAAAAAAAAAATGATTTTTTGACACTTAAGCCCCCTTTTCGTAGCCCATTTCACATATGTACGTTTCAATACATTCTGATAGAAGTTGATTCTGGAACTCACTCCATTTCAAACCTTTGGTTACAAGACCCGAAAGAGCTTAGCCCTGACGTCTTTAAGACTAGAAAATAATGGTGAATGGGATCCTAACAATTGCACTCATTTTGGACACAACTTTACTTTGAAATGATTCGATTCAAAATGTCATTGGCAGTTAAATTACAGAGAGATTCCACTCTGGAAGAGTATCTACATAGAAGCATAGGGAGAACTCAATACAATAAGGTTCAAGCAATTAAATATTCTCCACAATGAAATATTAAGGCAACTAGTGGAATTTTATACAGGTCACTACAGGATTAAGTATCACTTGCAAATGTTGGGATACTGTTCTACAGATCTATAGTATATCGGTTCTGTGACCATGTGAGAGAAGCGACAGAATACGTACTCCTTGATTAGCCGGCAAACGTAGGAAAAGTAAGGCTTTAGGGACAATGTCTCCGATGAGAGAATATACAACAACCTTTAAACTCAGGGGCTTTACTAAGCCTCTTTGATTCAACTGGATTAAATACAGTGTTTGGAAAATAGGCGAGGGTAGAATAGACCATAGATCACAGTGCCACAGTTCAATTATTGATATTTAAAAAAAAAAGATTTGCTTTATAAGACATTGCAGACATTGGACTACACAAAATTAACATAGTTATTCGTCACTTTTAAACGGGTTCACCTGTAGATATACTTTGTCCTCCTTGGCCAAATCACAAGGAATAATTTAGTTGTTATGCAGTGCAATTGATTTAAATTCTCGCCATATTGACTTGCAAATAGCATATTTTCAAAGCTAAACTAATACAGGAAAGGTGGAAGGAAGCGTAATAAATGCGTTTATACAAATATTTGCAATTCTGCTTTGCTGCTGTGCTCTGCACTGAAATTATGGCTGGCCGAAGCCAGCAATATTTACATTCTCCCATTTCCTTGTACTTACAATACAACAACCAAACATTTTTAAATGGTCAAAGCAAAAATGAAAAATGTAAAAACCGAGAGTGTGTGTGTGTGCGGCACACAAATGCACACATATTTTTAGATATATTGCTTGGCGGCAGATAAAAGGGAACGTGTCACGAAACACTTGCTCGTTGAGATAACAGACAAGCTACAGAGTTGTGCTATGGGAAAATAGCCGGAAATTGCCATTGAACATTTGTTCGCCGGCACCTGACTGGCTCTTGCTCTTGCACTTGCTCGTGCTCTAGCTGTGGCTTTTGCTCACCTGTGTATTTTGCTCTGTTTTGCTTTTGTTTGTTTTTATATTTTTACAAGTCCGCAATTTTTCAACATTTCATTACCGCAAAGTCATACAAATTGTGCACGCACACACACTCACACACTTTTACTGGCAGTAACTGTATTTTATGTATTCTCACTCGCTTTCTCTCTCTTTCCACTCACACATCTCTTCTAGTTTCGCCAGATATACACACGAATTTTGCTGACAACAATAAACAAACGACAACCAAAGGAACAACAGCAACCACAACAACAACAATGACGTCAACAACAACAACAACAATGCAAGCAAATACAATGCGTACAATGAAAATGCTAGAAGCAATGGGTTTCATTGACGCCAACAGGTACAATGTCAACGATAAGAACGACAACAACAACAACAATAACAATAATCTTAACAACTACCATTCAAATATGTTGATTGCCAACAGCAACAGGAACAGTAAAAACAGCAACAAAATGTACATTAGTGCACCGAGCAAGCAGGAGCTGTGGCGTCAGCAATTGCAGCTGTTAGCGGATTGGGCGCCGCTGGCGGGGAAGGTGGAGCAGGAGCCGGAGCTGGAACAAGAACTGGAGGAACATATGGTTTCAACGCCTCAATCGATGACAATAATGGTCAAAAAACCCACAACAAGCCCAGCGGCAGCAGCAGCAACCACAACAACAATAAAACCAACAACAACAACAACAACTATACTCAATCCAACAACAATAGCAACAAAAACGCTAAGCGTCAGCACGGCAACAAAGTTAGCCGCAAGTAAACCGACGACGACCACAATTACAACAGCAACAAGCGCAATCACAACGCGACACAGTGGCAGCACAATAAAGTTGCCGCCTGACAACATGGCCAATATAAATGTCAGCGGCATAAATTCGAAAGGCACAATGATATATAAGCAACAGCTTCAAAGGCAACACAAACAACAACAACAGCAGCAACAGCATTGGCAGCATGAAAGACAGCACCAACAACAACAGCTACCGCAACACACGCAGACACTGGTCGTTGTTGCTGGCAATAGAAGAGCAGAACAACCGCAAAAGTACATCGGCCATACTTTGTTAGGCGACAGCGGCAGCACGCAGGCATCCGCAGCGATGATTGTGGCAACGCCTGTGAGGCGTGGCGGCGAGTTGGCGAATGTGACAGCTACAGCACAAACGCAAATAGCAATCAACGGTAAGAGCAACAGCAACAGCAACAACAATAGCCACAATAGCAGCGACATTGTTAATGGCATTACAACGCCAATAACTGCAACAACAACGAGAATAACAGCAGTAGACACATTCATAATAACGCCAACACCACCACCAACAACAACAACAACAAAAACGCTAACAACACAAAGCAAGCAATTTGAGTCAGCGCGCATTTTATACGATTACAAAGCAACCGACACCAACGACGCCAACGACGACTTGAAGCGTACCACGGAAACGGATGCGCAAATGATTGCGGCAAGGCATGGGGATATGGAAGTGGTTCGTCAATATCAACACAAATTTTCCAGCTCATACTTAGACGCCGCCGGCAACAAGGACCACGCTGCTGCGGCGCACTACGGCAACACACACAGCTTTGCGGCGCTGGTACAAATAACGGCTAAGCAGCAACAAAGGCAGCAGCAGCAGCAGCAGCGCAATCGCTGGGTGCGTCAGGCGGAGGAGGAGCCGATAGATAAATGCCGCAAGTTTAATGAGGGTGATGCGGCGAAAAATGAATTCTACAGTCCCGATTATCCGAACGATTACCCAAAGAACATCAGCTGTACACGCGTGATTATAGGTAAGTCGTTGGAAGTCGTGAGTCGAGAGTCGAGAGTTGAATGCGGCATGTTGCATGTTAAGAATTACGCATACATAACTCATACGCCCCGGGCGCCAAGGTGTTGCGCTAACGTCGCTTCATTCGAACATCAAGCACACGTGTATACATAATTGACAAAGCGCACGCCACACACCTGCCGTTACAATAAGCGCGGCGAACATGAAAGCGAAAGCTACAAGTATATATATGTATATATACAAGTATATATATTAGGGTGATTCAAAAAAATTTTTTTTTTTTTTTTTCGATTGGTACTTAGAAAAATAAGTTCCTAGACACCTCTAAGAAAGCCTCTCCAAATATGAGTTTTTAATTGTAACGGGAAGGTCCTCCTACATACAGTTTTCTATTTTTATTATTTTATAGTTATTATCAGATAGAAAAATTTATATCTCGCCACCAACTACTTGAAAAAATATCTTGTTCCTTAGATTTTGTAGGAAATTGAATGCCCTAAAAAAAGGTCTCCACGATTTTTTCGTAAACCCAACCGTTTAAAAGATATTAACAGTTAAAGTTTGATTATTTTTGGGAAAATTTTTTATTTCTTAAGGATTTTATAACTCAATGAATATTTTTCATTGTGAATGATGAAACTCTTAGTTTTTTGGAGAGGCTTTCTTAGAGGTGTCTAGGAATCTATTTTTTAGAGTACCAAACGAAAAAAAAATTTTTTTTTTTGAATCACCCTAATATATATGTATAGATACATAAATATATGTACATATATGGTATGTATACGCCTGTCACGTTTAAATTTGTATAAATCCCATTTTTTATTCATGCGATGCTGTTTGTAGTCATATGTGAGGGGGGGCTTGATAGAGGTTCGCAGCGTTGACAAAAAAGTTTAAATTTAATTTTAAAATTTTAAATCTTTTCATTGTGTAGTTACTTTAATAATTGGTGATTCATTTGTTTTTTTTTTTTTTTTGTGATTTCTGTCAGCAAAGAAAATTTTTCTGTTTAATATTATCTGAAATTATTTTGAAAATCTTATTTCTTAGATGAAAATATCGAAGAAGGTTAGGTTATGTTATATAAAGTTGGTTAAATAGGCTGATTTTTCGTGAAGCCATTGCGATCATATTAACCTTAAGAGTTAATAGTTCCATGGATCTTTTATGTCTCGCTCTGCGTCAGCAGACTTTCTCCAACACACACCGGCTGAGCCACGTTTACTGATTTTGGGAGAGTCCCAAAGACCCAGCGCCTAAGTGCAAGAAGACAAGGCAACACTTGTTCATCCATCCTTTTAGGATTTGGGTAAAGGTGCCTTTTCTTGAAAGCACATCAGCCTTTTAGTTTCCAACGTTTCCGCTGTGGCCAATTTCCAGATAAGTTTAGTACAGACTTAGCTTGATTTTACAGCTAATGAGGTCATGCATTCCCTGACTAGCTTTGGGCTGGCTCAGCTTTGCTATAGATATATAGACATATACCTCAAATAAGAAGCACTTCGTAGAAGTACAACTACTGCTACCTTAATGGCTGCCACCTCTGCAGTGGTCTGGCAATCTGAAAGAATAGGTGATAGTGACCTCCTGACAGAATATTTACCCTCCAATATTCCTCTTGAGCCTCGATCCATTCGTGAAAAAAAGCAATGCGTCTTTTTCCAGCGATTTCAATTCCTCAGAGGTATATATGTACGAAGAGGAGATTTCTCTAGAACAGCGGCACAATAGCCCAAGTTAGGGATGCAGTCGAAATGAGAGTGGATTTCGGAATGATCTCAGCCGGTTTCCCAAAATCTGACAACAACCTTCGCAACTACGAGTATGTATATACCAAATGGCATTGTGTGCCATGGTTGGCGTTGTGCGTAATGCACCACTGATGCCAATGATAGCCGCTCGTTGAACACGTTCTTACTATTTGGCAAGCGGAGCTTCACCCAGCGCCCTCGACCAGACAAATTAACTGCGGTTTTTTAAGTCAAATATTTCTAAGAACATTGTGTGAAATTTTCAAGCCAAAAAATTTTTTGTTTTTTTTTGTTTTTTTCTTTTATTCACAAGTGGATATAATCTCTTAAGCTATATACGAAAATAGTGAATGTAAAATTTATCTCAGCCATTTTTATGTACACACCAACAATTTATACTTTTCAGTTTTAAAAATTTCGAGAATATATTCCATTTCAATCCTTGTATCATACCAAGGTAAAATCGTCTTCTTCTGGATACTGTCATATTATACAATCCATTAAAACCTTTAGCCCGCAACTAAATAATTTTGAGATTTTTCTAAAATAAGGTTCAAATGTATTATTCACAAACATAAATAGTACAAGTATATATTCGTAAAAAAGACAACATTATAAAAAAATAGAGCTTTAGGCAGTGTCGACTTTCTAATTTTCTTTTGTCAAAGAAAGCTCCATGCACCGATCTATTAAGTCAGTTGTATGCAAACTCTGCCACTATTGTGTCTTTTTCATTACAAATTATTGACCTTTTCGCTTGTTACATTAGATACCAGTGAGTAATAGAAGAAGCTCAGTTACACAAAAATAGACTACTGAAACAACGCGATTCCACGAATGCATTACCGAAACCCCTCAACAAGACAATTTGACATCAACAAGACTTACACTTAAACACCCTAGCAATACAAATTAACCTAAGATTTATTTAGCCGTTAAGCTCTTAACTTTTCAATCGAACTCTTGTGAGTGCCCGCCACCTGTGGCTATACACACGGGTGTTGTTATGTACACGTGAGCTTTTGAGCTGCTGGCGTTTACTTCCACCGATTGGTTGCTACATTTTGTATCACTTTATCGTATTATGTGTATGTTTTTTCTGACGTTTCATTTTTCATCTTTACTTTTGCTCTTTGGCTCCTGCAGCGCCGCCAGGACAGATAATCCGTTTAGATTTTCGTAATTCATTCCACATTGAAGCGAAAGAGGAATGCAAATTTGATGTTCTCGAGGTAAGAGCACTCAATTATATGGCTCATTTGCTTGTATAAAGTGTTAAACTGTAGTGTAAATACTCGTGCTTTATATTTCATTCTCAACCGTATATGTATGCTTTATTTCATTTGTGTGTGTGTGTATATATAGATACGTGATGGCCAGTATGGCTTCTCGAACTTGCTTGGTAAATTTTGTGGCACGGATTTTCCACCGGAAATCACATCGAAGGAACGTTACCTCTGGCTACACTTTCAATCGGATGAGAGTATCGAGTATTCGGGTTTTACAGCCGTTTACGAATTTATGGATCGCAGTAAAGAAGGTGAGTTGATAGCAACGAAGTTAAAAGTGCTTAAGTTATTAGTGCTTCGCATAATATTTATGCGCTACACGATAGCTTATAAAACTGAAATACCGAAAATAAATGAATAAATGTTAGAAACAAAAACTTTGTGAGAAGGATGTGTAAGTAATGTAAGAAAGTTAGGTCACACTCATCGACAGTGACTCGCTAAAAAATTCAGGAGCTTGTTTGGTAGGTTCTTATGCATCCGCCTTATAGTACGGACTTTGCATCGTTTGATAATGGGCGTGGTCCCGACCTGTAACAGTTTAAATCAACCAAGCTTTGTGAAAACATCTCTAGAATTTCATCATCAAATGCGTGAAATTGAAGTATTAAATTTAATTCGAGATATACGAAAAATTGAACAAAAGACAAAGCACCGCACACTTTTATCTATACTAATATTATTAAGAGGAAAGATTTGTACCTATTTTTGTATGTTTGTAATGAATAGACTCAAAAAGTACTTTGCCGATTTAAAAAATTCTTTCACCAATAGAATGCTACATTCTTCCAATTTGACATAGGCTACATTTCATTTTGAAAAAAAATTAGGCATCCTTGGTAAAATTTGAATAATGTAACCGAAGGAGTAGAAAAATGAGTCTTAAAATGTCTTTCGTCGAAGGGGCTGCCGAAACTATTAGCGATAGAACTAAATAATGCACAACAATATTGAAGAACATCATAATTTCTACAAAAAACTCCGCGGTAGCATATGTCCAACTATTGTAGTTATGTCACTACAACAACTTTTTTCATTTTAAACATTAATGAAAATGCTAACCAAATTCAAAGCTCGCTATTTATGTGTTTATATTAATCCTTATCCAAATAAATTATTTTATGGTCAAGACCATTTAACTACCTATAAAATTGTTTTTAAATTGGACTTTTGGACCATTCAAAAGATATTACGAATTAAAAAATTCAAAAAGTAAACAAAACCACCATAGCGCCGTGGCCGTTGTTTGCGATGCATTTTGAAAAGCGCGCCGGGCCAGAGAATGTAAAGTATGAAGGTGCAAACTGAATTCTGTATGATGTTCGATTTGGCGGCTAACAGAGCCGATAAAATCAAAGTAAGGAATTCAACGTTATCGCTGCTATTTAGCAGAATTGAGCACGTGCACTGGCAAAAATATGTGTAAAACGACTGAATTCATTATTTATTACTGTTATTTTAATTTTTTGGTTTTTATTATTTTTATTTTTTATTTTTTCAAAAGTGCCCGCCACTTAAACCATCAAAGAAATTGAACATAAATAGACTTACATACAAATATAACTGTGGGATTTTTTTAATAAAAATAAAAATATTTATGAAAAAAGTGTTTTATATCATAATTTCCAAAAATAAATAATTGTTTACCCCGTGCGATGCCGGGACGGGCTGCTAGTATGAAATATTTTGCCTCAGCAACTCTCAGAGCAAATGTATTTGTAATCGGTTATTTGGAATATTAAATTCCAGCAGTCACTTTCTGAAACAAACATCAAAAAAGAAATCGGAGTAACACTTCACAGATTTTTTCTAAATTAGAGCTAGAACTTTTTAAGCTCCCGATACATGATAGGAGGAGCTCGATTAACAGGGTCGACTTTATATCGAAAATATCGTTTTTTTGTTAGATGTCTTTATAAAATTAAGTAGCAAACATTTCGATTAATATTGTGAGTTCGTAACTAAAATATTTTAAATCGGTTCAATGGATTCACTAGACTCTATATATCTAGTTTAATGATTCCGATCTTCTGATTGGGAAGATGGAGCCCTATGTAGTGGTACACACAAGTGCGAAAGTTCCGATTACGATGGAGAAGACTTTCCATCTCCCGATCAAAAAGAAGTTCGAATAGCAATCACTCGTCTGAAGAACAACAAAGCGACAGGGCTGATAGATTGCCGGACGAACTATTCATGTACGGTGGTGGTAAACAGATATGTGGCATGCATCAGCTTCCTTGTAAAATATGGTCGAACGAAAGCATGCCATTCCAATCGTCGAATATAAGAATGCTCTGCCTACTCCATAAAAAAGGAGATCCCACAATCTCCGCCAACTATCGTGGAATAAGCTTCCTCAACAGCGCATATCAGGTTCTATGAAGCATATTATGTAAAGACTAAAACCCACCCTCAACAAACTGATTGGACTTCATCAGTGTGGTTTTAGGCATAGAAAACCAACAACTGACCAGGTATTCACCATGCGCTAAGTCATGGAAAAGATCAGTGAAAAGATCAGTGAAAAGAGAATCGACACACACCACCTCTTCGTCGATTTCAACTGACTTTGAGCAATATCAAAAGCTCCGTCGAGGTTTCTGACTAGGTGAATACCTAGTCCTGGAGAAATTAATTCTAGTTGCCGAGCTGAATAGATAAGGGGCAATCTTCTATAAGAATAAACAGCAGCTGCCGTTCGCCGATGATATTGATGTTATTGGTCTCAACATACGTGTCGTTAGTTCGGATTTCCCCAGACTTGGTAAGAAAAGGAAGTAAATGGGTCTGATGGTGAACGAGGGCAAGACGAAAAATCTTTTGTCATCCAACAAACAGTCGTCAAACACGCAGCTTGGCTCCCACGTCACTGTTGACAGTCATAACATCGAAGTTTTAGAAAATGTCGTCTATCATGGAACCAGCATTAACAACGTTTATCTCGAAATCCAACGCAGAATAACTCATGCCAAAAGGTGTTAATTTGGACTGATTAAACAATTGGACTTAAAGTCCCCTCTCGACAAATAAAAACCAAACTCTATAAGTAGCTCATAATTCCCGTCCTGCTATACGGTGCAGAGGCTTGGACGATGACAACATCTGCTGAGTCCGCGTTAGGAACTTTCGAAAGAAAGATTTTGCGGAAGATCGCATTCGTTACGACTACATGGTTCCGCCAGTTAAAAGATAACGGCTACGCTGGTTGGGTCATGTTCTCCAAATGGGCGAAAACATTTCAGTGCTGAAAGTATTCGACGTAGTACACACCGGGGAAAGCAGAGGAGGAGCAAAACCTCTACTCCGTTGGAAAGACCAGGTGGAGAAAGACCTGGCTACTTGGAATCTCCAGTTAACGTCAAACAGTCAAAAGGAAGAACGACCGTCGCGGCGTTGTAAACTCGATACATGCCAATAAGGAAGAAGAAGTTCCTTTGAATGAATTTTGCGGAATATATCGGTTAATGTGTGAGATATTGTATTATAATTATATTAGTCATGTCCGTCGGCATACAGCCGAACTATTCCTTCAGTTTTTGAAACATCAAAGGGAAACATCGCACATGTTCTTCTTTCCTGAAGCAGCTGCGCAGTTGTCGGAATCGTCGATATTAGACCAGTATGCGATACAACCGACATACAACGTAATTAACGTATTTTCTTATTATTTTAAATATCTTCAATTACATATATGTGTTTCTGTGTATTTTAATGTTTTCTTATTGCACTTTAATTGTGTAAATTGCTTGTCCAACAGCTCCCACCACCGATCTGAACTGCACAATCGAAAAGTCGGGTTTCGAGGATTTCGTCAACTCCACCGATGTGCCCGAAGACATTCGTGATACTGTGATTAAAAATCGAGTGCCGTTAGATTGCATTTGGCGCATACAGGTGCAGGAGAACTGGAAGGTTAGCGAAGACGGCAAGCACTTGATTAAAACTAATTTCACGCTTTCCTTTGCTCTCTTTTCTGGTATTTGCAGATACAAATGAAATTCGTGGATTTCCGTTTAGTCAAACCGAACGACTGTGAAGCGAATTTCTTGGACATATTTCCCGAACAAACCATCATGCCTCTTAGGTGAGTAAGTAATAAGCAAATGGAAGCATTTAACGCGCATTAGTGTGTGTGCATGAGTGTCTGTGTGTTGGCAACATTTTACTGTCGCTCTCGCTCAATTTGATTGTGGCCACAAAATCACGACAAACTTCATTTAACATGCAAACACAAGCCGCATAAAAATCATACAAACGTGTGTGGCTGCATTTGTGTGTGTTAGTGTGTAGTTAAATGCTTTCAATCATCAATGTCACTTTTACTATAAAATTACAAAATGACAAACTCACACTCGCTGACAGCGCAATATGACGAATGTGTGGGTGGCTGCGTGAATGTGTGTGTGTGGGCCTTTCACTTTACTCATTCAGCGTGACCAATCAAAGACAACAACAGCAACAAATATTGTATATACATATGTAGCTATATGTTTTATATCGCCTCAAACATTTTTTTGTTGTTGTTGCTTTTGTTATTTTTTGCTTGCTTTTTTTAGCAATTTCCTTATTTTTTACTTGTAGAAAAAAAAACTTTTGCGGTTCTGCTGGTGAAGGCATCACATCCGATTCGAACACGCTGAATATTCGTTTCTTTGCCGAGCCAGCGGCCATCAATTCATCGTTCTCAATTTTATTTACGGCTTTTCGGGATAAAGGATCTGGTAAGTGCTGACCAACAAAACCAAGTACATAACAAAATAAGTAAGCAAGGCCTTAGTTCTAGTGTGACCGAACATTTTATACTCTCGCGACAACCGGAGGTTTCAAATTCGTATATAATAATTAGCAATATTCTTATTTTCTCTGAATGTCAAAACAAGAAGTTATACATATGCACTGTATACACACATATTTGGTTGCTGGGTCCCGGATTTCGAAAATTTTTGGGATATAGATAAAGTTGATATAAAGAAATTTATTGAAACAATCGTTACTATTCTTTAAAAACTTTCAAAATAGGCTCCAAGCACTAAACGCGTCAGGGAAGCCATTCTCTGGAATAGCCTTGAGAGCCGAGGTGCGTCGGGTCGTTGACGTGGTGCAACTTCCAATCATCTGCGATGTCCTGCCGGACCCAATTGACCCTTCGTTTGAGTCTCTTGAGGGCTTCCACGTAAAATTTGGCGTTGACGATTTGTCCAGGAGAAACAAATTCATGGTGAGCATCGTTTTTACATGGAATTTGCTCATTCATCAGCAACCTGTGGGATGGCATCTCAAGCTCTTTACGTATAGCTGCAAACGAAACCATTGGAACAGCTGGTACGAATAGGAGTGCCATGTCGCAGTGAAGAGAAAACGAACTGTCTACCTTGTAACGTTATAACAAGTGCCGAACAGGAATGGATTTGAGGAAAAAAACTAAACGCATTTGCAGACGAAAAAGAGAGAAGCCAAAATACGTGAGTACGAAGAGCTTGACTAGTAGCTAGCTGACAGGGGTAATACTCGAAAATTCTACAAAACGATGTGCGACTAACAAAAGACCGAAGCACACTCTTGTAAAACCCCCCAAGGTGATCTAGTAACCAATGACCAGAGCATACTAAAATTATGGAGGGAACACTTCTCGAGCCTACTGAATGGCAGCGAAAGAATAACGCCAGGAGAAGGCGAAACCGGTTTCTCAATCGATGGCGATGCAGCAGGCGTTCCATTGCCCGACCATAAGGAAGTCCGAATAGCAACTACCCGTTTAAAAACAATAAATCGGCCGAGCTATTCAATCACGGCAGTGAAGAACTGATAAGGAGGATATTTTGTAAAATATGATCAGACAAAACATGCTCAACGATTGGAATTTAAGTGTACTCTGCCCAATCCACAAAATGGGAGACCCCACAATCTGTGCCAACTACCGTGAGATAAGTCTCCCAAACATCGCATATAAGGTTCTATATAATGTATTGTGTGAAAGATTAAAGCTTACCGTGAACAAAATGATTGGACCTTATCAGTTTGGCTTAAGACCTGGCAAATCAACAACCGACCAGATATTCATCGTGCGCCATATCTTAGAGAAGACCCGTGAAAAGAGAATTGACACACACCAACTTTTCGTCGATTTCAAAGCTGCTTTTGATAACACGAAAAGGAGCTACTTTTATGCCGCTATGTCCAAATTTGGCATCCTCAAAAAGCTCCGTCAGGTTCGGGAAGGACCTCTCCGAGCCGTTTGATACCAAAAGAAGTTGCACATAAGGCGTCTCCCTATCGTGCGACTTTTTCAATCTACTGCTGAAGAATATAATTCGAGCTGCAGAGCTGTACCGGGAAAACACAAACTTTTATATGAGTCTTTAGCTGCTGACCGCCGATGGTATTGATCTACGCTAACGTTTTGCTCTCTCCAAACAGGACTAGGAAGCATAGCAAATGGGTCTGGTTGTGAACGCCGGTAAGACGAGCTATCTCCTGACATTGAAGTCGTAGATAATTGCGTCTATCTTGGAACCAGCATTAACTCCAAAAAATGTCAGCATCGAAATCCAACGCAGAATAACTCAACGTTACGAGTTCTTAATAGAAAGGTTCTGCGGAAGATTTATGGTCTTTTTTTCATTGGCAGCGGTGAATATCGAATTCGATGGAACGATGAGCTGTACAAATTATATGAGGACATTGACATAGTTCAGCGAATTAAAGGACCTGCAGCTCTGAGAATACTTGACGCAGTACCCACCGGGCGAAGTAGAGGAAGACCGCCACTCAGGTGGAGAGATCAGGTGAAGAAGGACTTGAGTACACTTGGTATCTCGAATTGTTATTAACTCGGCCATAACCGCGTAAATCGTGTCTACGCCGTCAAAGAAGAAGAACACACAATCTTCGAACAAGCTGTTTGGATCCGACGTTCAAACTAACCGATCAGAATCGGAGAAAGATTTCATAAATTATTTGTTCCCTTATTAAGTAACCTTATTTCGACTTGAGGTGTATTTATAAGAAACAATGGGGCTAACAAAACATTTTCCGATAAATGAAAACCATTGATCGGTTATGTTTTCAAATTTAATCTGGGTATGCATATAGTAAAATATAAATTGATGTAAGGAATTCACCTGTGAAGAGACTTCGGTGCAGCTGAAGTTAACGTGTTTTTTGGTTAGCTTTTTGTGTATTCATAGAAATATAAATATAGCTTTAGGATTTTTATAGCTTCGCATGACAACCAATAAACGACATTATGACAAAGCGATATCAAACAAAAAATTTTCTAACCTTTGTTAGTGTTTTTGGTCTTTATGTCTAGATATTATTTGTTAGAAGTTTTTCTTCCATATTTGCACTTAATTCTATTTATTTTTAATATTATTAAATTCTTCTTCTTGTTGTCGATACTAGGAAGTTGCACTGAGGAAGAATACGATTGTGAGGATGCCACATGCATTGACCGCAAGCTCAGATGTAATTCACGTGACAACTGCAAATTTCGTTGGGACGAGGAGGGTTGCAACGTAAGTGATTTCTACCAATTATTACTTTCTTTCGCTTGCATGCTGGTAGTTCAATCGTCGAGTATCATATAATACATACATAAGTATATATATTTATTTATTAGGGTATCTGTTATTTCTCGAAATGATATATTTAACATGGAATTTTTTGATCTTTGGTCTGCCTAAAAAAATCATCTTGTGAAATAATACATACCCTAATGTGGTATATACATACATTTTACATATATCGTATGTATGCATACGCAAGCTAGCAGGCTAAAGTCGTACGTGCTTCCTTATGTTGACAGCAATTGCAGTGGGAATTGGTCAAGTTGAGCTCTTAAATGGAATCGAATGAACTATCAAGTGACTGAAATGGTGAACGAACAGTAAAGCTATCAACCTGTCAAAGTTGTAAAGTGGGCATGTTGTTATTGTTAACTGCACTTAATGGCACATATTTTTATTATAAATGCAGCTGTCGAACTGACAATTTCACAATACATAAGTATAAGTTTAGAGAAGAATACTATATGTTTGTTTGGAAGAGAACTTGAAGCTTTTCACTAGATATCAAAAGTATGTAAGTTTGTTGCTGATAACTTTTATTCCCAAAAGTTCAATAAAAAGTGAGAAAGAAATATTTCAAATTACATAAACTTCGATTGAAGTAGTGTTTAGCTACTTAAATTCTGCGAAGCTTAAAGAAACCAGAGAGAAAGTATTTACACTACATTTTTCTAGCGACAAGTCACGCTTTTCTTAAAGGTAGAGAGAGCGAAGCCTTCTTATTCTTTAGACGGTTAATCACAATTTCACATAAGTTTAATGCTAAAGATTTCGCGCACATATCCGGAGTACCACCTAGGCGGGTTTTTTCAACGCTATATTATTCATTACAAACTTAAAAAGCTAATCTAAAATCAAAATTATTTCCCAGGTATGGTTCTCCCTAGTTTCATTTACGAATTGACTTCAACTTCATAGCAATATTTGTTGTAGAATATTTACTTTTTTGATAATTTTTAAAAGACTGGGATCCCGCTAGTAATCCAAAAAAATTTTGTGAAACTCATTTAGATAAACATAGCAACCTAAAGTCATCAAAAAACATATACGAGAGCTTTTACACTTATTTTAATTTTGGATAATGCTTTATGGAGCATTTATCTAGAGGTTTCTTTATTAGATTCATCATCTGATTTTGATTTCTACAAGTATATCTCTGATATTTCTCTAACAGAGGATGTAGTAAGAGATTATTAAGGATTTTGGAACCTTTCCAATCTTTGTCCCTTTTGGAAGTCATTGGTGAGCACTGCTGGACCAAGTAAAAAAATAGTTGAAGCCATTTCAGATAATAGCATTTTTCTTAAGTTAAAGACATAATATATAAGAGCAGAAGCGACTTTATTTCGTAAGCAAACTGTACTGCAGCGCCGGTAAGCCCGTTTTATATACCATCTGATCAAATTTGACCCAGACTACTAAAACAACTACATTTTCACGCATTTT
>CM050324.1:889021-938021 GCA_027475135.1 Bactrocera correcta
TAGATTCTCGTCCTTACCCAAAGCCATTCGAGTTGTAGCATATTTGTTCCGATTCTGTTCAAATGCGTCACCCAATAAAACACAACAGTCATACACGAAGTTGGAAATAACTCCAGAGGAGTTCAACACTACGCGCACGAAGATAATTATTTTATCACAAAAGAAGTATTTCCAGGAAGAGTATGAAGCCTCAACCCAAAAAATCAGCATACCCAAAAAAAGTACAATTTTAACACTAAACCCTTTAATCGATCCCAAAGGAATAATGTGAGTTAATGGTCGATTGAGCAATTCAGCGGCATTGTCATACAACGAGCGTTATCCGATTATACTACCCTATAGTAGTCGATTAGCCAAACTACTCACCCAATTTACCCATCTAATAACCCTTCATGGCGGCAACCAGCTAGTCTTACGACTTATGCGTTCGGAATTTTGGATACCGAAGCTGAAAACCCTCATCAAGTCTACCATTTATCAGTGCAAAACTTGCGTTTTGCACAAAAAGCGCAACACTACCCAGATTATGGCAGCATTACCCGCAGAACGTACCACCTTAACCCGTCCATTCGCAGCAACAGGAATCGATTTCGCCGGTCCTTATGACATAAAAAATTACACCGGCAGAGCATGTTTGATCACAAAAGGCTATGTATGCGTATTTGTTTGTTTTGCAACCAAAGCCAGACATTTAGAGCCAGTAAGTGATCTCACCACTAACGCATTCATGGCCGCATTCGCACGTTTCTTTTCCAGGCGCGGATGTCCCGCCGATCTCTATTCGGACAATGGTACTAATTTCGTGGGAGCGTCTAAACTTTTAGTTAAAGATCGGCGAGAATTCATGAAGTCATTGAAAACTCAACTAACAACTAGCGAAGCACACCAAAACATCAACTGGCACTTTAACCCTCCAGGAGCTCCACACATGGGTGGACTCTGGGAAGCAGGAGTGAAAAGTTTAAAGAGCCACTTGAAAAAGGTGTCTCAGAACCAGAAATTCACTTTCGAAGAACTAGCTACCCTTTTAACCCGAATCGAAAGTTGCTTGAATTCTCGCCCTTTAAGCCCATTAAGTGAAGACCCAACAAATGTAGAACCTTTAACTCCAGGCCATTTCTTAATAGGTACCCCTTTATTAATCCCAGTAGAACCCAACTTAGAAGATGCACATCTAAGCACCGCACAAAGATGGCAAAAACTGAAGATGGAAAGAAGAATATTTGAAAGAACTCCACAAAAGATATAAGTGGAAATACCCTCAACGCAACATAGACGTTAACGATATGGTAGTTATACGTCAAGAAACTCTACCCCCAAATGAGTGGAGACTTGGTCGCATCGAAAAAACATATCTCGGTGCCGACAATAAAGCAAGAGTAGTTGATATACGTACCTCTCAGGGAACAATTACCCGCCCAATAACCAAAATAGTCACTTTACCAAATAATTAATCTTATTTCCTTATAGTGACATGGCCCCTCAAAGCAGTACGAAGTCAATTTGCAGCCGCCAAAGCAGCCCCACATTCACTGTGCGATCACTTAGCGTGACCCATAGTATCAGCCCACTCTCCGACGAAGGAGCCCTGGCAAGACGCCTGCATCGCTTTAAAGCGACCCTTTCCCCCATTCGAGAGGAGCGTGGAAATACGCATCACACGGCCCGACGTACCATCAGCCTTTCCCCTATTCGTGAAGAACGGGGAAGTACTCATCGCACGGCTCGGCGTGCTATCAGCCGTTCATCAAAGCGAACACACAAACACGTCGCCTGTGGATTGTGTAAAAAAGACCATAGACTGGTAACTTGTTCAAAATTCACCAAAATGAACATCAATGAAAAGTTTGACGCAGTTAACAAACACAAGTACTGCGTCAATTGCTTGGCCAGATCGCATTCCATCCAAAAGTGCACAAGTAAAAAACGATGTGCCACGTGTAATGGGGAACACCATTCAACCCTACATGGACACCCCAGGCTGTTCTGCAAAGAGCAAAAGAAAACAGCAAAAGGCGAAGAACGATTACATAGACAAGAGGATCTACCCACGTTACTGGCCAAGCCGACCCTCACATCAACAGTCATGGTCAAAATTAAACACGATGGCAAATGGAACAAAATACGAGCCATAGTCAACCCGACCCGAAAAGTGACTGTAATTGCATCAGAACTGGTGCAGAGATTGCGGTTACCAAAAATGTACCTCGACTTACATCGTATATGTAAAGTCGTCATAGGATCGTTAACTGATTCCGACAGGCATGTCGAAGTTAACTGCCTATTGACGTACGATTTACCGACACGACCCTATAATCGTGACTTAAGTGGCGAAATCATTAAGAAGTTCGACCACTTAGTCCTAGCCGACCCTACATTCTGGAAAGACGATAAAATCATGTTGGAACTGGGAGCTGACATCTACCCAAGATTGATGAAACCCGGACTATTCAACCCCGATAACAGCACCGTGATCGCACAAAACACCGCACTCGGTAGGACTCTAACCGGTGCTTGTGCGATTTAAACCCAAAAACACTGCAAGGCGGCCGGGATGTTCATACCAAATGAACACATCCCTGCATTGTCCTCCTAACTCGTCTAAATACGAATTAGAGGACAATGCAAAAAACACCCAACAGCGCCAACATTACAGCGAAGTACCCAACAAAACGAAAAAACACAATAAAACGAATCACCACAGTGGACAGACATATAGGCGCGAAAATTTAGCAGCAGCAATACCAGCAGCCACATCAACAACCAGCAGCAGCAGTATCAGCAGCAACAACAGCAGTAGAACCTTTGAAGATCAACGCGGGAATAAAAAAAACCATATCAGGTTACATTTAAATATAATTAAATTTCTAATAATTATAATTATATTCATAAAACCACACACAATTATACACACCCACATACAATCACCCACTTGTATTTATCACCCCATACACATATTTTACATTTACTCAAACACACAAATTGAATTATTACCCGATTTCTAATCAGTTTTTATTTTATTTGGCACACCGGCAACCACACGTCGATCACCCCGACAACATATTTAAGTTAATTAATCTTCTTAATGTAAAGTCGATTTTCTTGTATGTACACATTTAGCAATCGATATCGAAATGCTTCAAATCATTAGTTTAACATATTTAAGTTAATAAACTTTTTTTAGCTTTTTGAAGTTTACATAAAGCCATAACGGCATAACGGCAGTGCATTTAGGAGAATTCCGTAATCTTATATTTAGGTATAAAGTCGATTTTCTTGTATAAACATATTTATCAATCGATAACGAAATGGTTCAAATCTTTAGTGTAACAAATTTAAGTAAATTAACCTTCTTTATCTTTTTGAAGTTTACATAAAGCCATGGCGGCATAACGGCAGTGCATGTAGAAGAATTCCGTAATCTTATATTTAGGTATAAATTCGATTTTCTTGTATATATTCATTTGGCAATCGATATCGAAATGCTTCAAATCATTAGTTTAATATATTTAAGTTAATTAACCTTCTTAATCTTTTTGAAGTTTACATAAAGCCATAACGGTATAACGGCAGTGCATTTAGAAGAATTCCGTTATCTTATATTTAGGTATAAAGTCGGTTTTCTTAAATTTACACAATTAGCAATCGATATCAAAATGTTTCAAATCATTAGTTTAACATATTTAAGTTAAAAAACTTTTTTTAGCTTACTGAAGTCTACACAAAGCCTAAACGGTATAACGGCAGTGCATTTAGGAGAATTCCGTTATCTTATATTTAGGTGTAAAGTCGATTTTCTTGTACAGGGTAGGCCATTTAAAGCTGACCCATCTGGCAACGCTGTAACTTTTAACAGCGCTGACAAATCGGCTAATGTCATACCGCGTTAGAAGCGTCATTCGAAGACAATTTATACCATGGAACAGTACACTCCAAAAGAACGCGCTGAAATTGTTCAGCTTTATATTCAAAATAACTTTTCAATTGTGTTAACTCAACGTGCGCTTCGCAAAAAAAATAAAGTGAAAAGTGCTCCAGTTAAGAACACAATTAAGTCTTTATACGCAAAGTTTGTGAACACCGGTAATCTCAGTAATGCCAGTCATGCATCCAGACAACGCACAAGACGTTCTGATGAAAATATCGAAGCTGTACGAGCCAGTTTTGAGGAGACTCCATCGACATCGAGTTATCGCCGCTCTCAGGAATTAGACATCTCTCGCACCACTCTCCGACGCATAATTCATAAAGATTTGAATATGTTTCCATATAAAATTCAAATGGCACAAAAACTAAACCCAGCTGATTATCCGCGACGCCTTAATTTTGGCAAACAAACAAATGGGTCAATTTTAAATGGCCTACCTTGTATTTACATATTTAGAAATCGATATCGAAATGCTTCAATCCATTAGTTTAACATATTTAAGTTAATTAATCTTCTTAATGTACTGAAGGTTATATAAAGCCATCTCGGCATAACGACAGTACATTTGGAAGAATTCCGCAACCTTATATCTAGGTATAAAGTCGATTTTCTTGTATATACACATTTAGCAATCGATATCGAAATGCTTCAAATCATTAGTTTAACACATTTAAGTTAATTAGCCCTCTTTATCTTACTGAAGTTTACATAGAGCCATGGCGGCATAACGAGAGTACATTTGGAAGAATTCCGTAACCTTATATGTAGGTATAAAGTCGATTTTGTTGTATATACACATTTATCAATCGATATCGAAATGCTTGAAATCATTAGTTTAACATATTTTAGTTACTAAAGTTTCTTTAACGCACTGAAGTTAACATAAAGCCATGGCGGCATAACGGCAAAGCATGTGGAAGAATTCCGTAAGCTTATATTTAGGTATAAATTCGATTTTCTTGTATATACACATTTAGCAATCGATGAAATGCTTCAAATCATTAGTTCAACATATTTAAGTTAATAAAGCTTCTTTAACGCACAGAGGTTAACACAAAGCCATGGCGGCATAACGGCAGTGCATTTAGAAGAATTCCGTAATCTTATATTTAGGTATAAAGTCGATTTTGTTGTATATACGCATTTAGCGGTCGATATCGAAAAGCTTCAGATCATTATTTTAACATATTTAAGTTAATTAACCTTCTTTACCTTACTGAAGTTTACATAAAGCCATTGCGGCATAACGACAGTACATTTGGAAGAATTCCGTAATATTATATTTAGGTATAAAGTCGATTTTCTTGTATATACACATTTATCAATCGATATCGAAATGGTTCAAATCACTAGTGTAACATATTTAAGTTAATTAACCTTCCTTATCTTTTTGAAGTTTACCTAAAGCCATAACGGCATAACGGCAGTGCATTTAGGAGAATACCGTATTCTTATATTTAGGTATAAAGTCGATTTTCTTGTATATACACATTTATCAATCGATAACGAAATGGTTCAAATCATTAGTGTAACATATTTAAGTTAATTAACCTTCTTTATCTTACTGAAGTTTACATAAAGCCATAACGGTATAACGGCAGTGCATTTAGAAGAATTCCGTTATCTTATATTTAGGTATAAAGTCGATTTTCTTGTATATACACATTTATCAATCGATATCGAAATGCTTCACATCATTAGTGTAACATATTTAAGTTAATTAACCTTCTTTATTTTTTTTGAAGTTGATATAAAGCCATGGTGGCATAACGGCAGTGCATGTAGAAGAATTCCGTTATCTTATATTTAGGTATAAAGTCGATTTTCTTGTATAAACACATTTATCAATCGATAACGAAATGCTTCAAATCATTGGTTTAACACATTTAAGTTAATTAACCTCCTTTATCTTTTTGAAGTTTACATAAAGCCATGGCGGCATAACGACAGTACATTTAGAAGAATTCCTTAATCTTACATTTAGGTATAAAATCGATTTTCTTGTATATACACATTTATCTATCGATAACGAAATGCTTCACATCATTAGTGTAACATATTTAAGTTAATAAAGCTTCTTTATTTTTTTGAAGTTGATATAAAGCCATGGTGGCATAACGGCAGTGCATGTAGAAGAATTCCGTTATCTTATATTTAGGTACAAAGTCGATTTTCTTGCATAAACACATTTATCAATCGATAACGAAATACTTAAATAATTAGTTTAACATATTTAAGTAAATAAAGCTTCTTTATCATACTGAAGTTAACATAGAGCCGTGGGGGCATAACGGCAGTGCATGTAGAAGAATTCCGTAATCTTATATTTAGGTATAAATTCGATTTTCTGGCATATACTCATTTAGCAATCGATATCGAAATGCTTCAAATCATTAGTTTAACATATTTAATTTATTTAACCTTCTTTAACGTATTGTAGTTGACATAAAGCCATGGCGGCATAACGGCAGTGCATGTAGAAGAATTCCATAATCTTATATTTAGGTATAAATTCGATTTTCTTGTATATATTCATTTGGCAATCGATATCGAAATGCTTCAAATCATTAGTTTAATATATTTAAGTTAATTAACCTTCTTAATCTTTTTGAAGTTTACATAAAGCCATAACGGTATAACGGCAGTACATTTGGAAGAATTCCGCAACCTTCTATTTAGGTATAAAGTCGATTTCTTGTAAATACACATTTAGCAATCGATATCGAAATGCTTCAAATCATTAGTTTAACACATTTAAGTTAATTAGCCATCTTTATCTTACTGAAGTTTACATAAAGCCATGGCGGCATAACGAGAGTACATTTGGAAGAATTCCGTAACCTTATATTTAGGTATAAAGTCGATTTTGTTGTATATACACATTTATCAATCGATATCGAAATGCTTGAAATCATTAGTTTAACATATTTTAGATACTAAAGTTTCTTTAACGCACTGAAGTTAACATAAAGCCATGGCGGCATAACGGCAAAGCATGTGGAAGAATTCCGTAATCTTATATTTAGGTATAAATTCGATTTTCTTGTATGTACACATTTAGCAATCGATATCGAAATGCTTCAAATCATTAGTTTAACATATTTAAGTAAATAAAGCTTCTTTAACGCAATGAGGTTAACATAAAGCCATGGCGGCATAACGGCAGTGCATTTAGAAGAATTACGTAATCTTATAATTAGGTATAAAGTCGATTTTGTTGTATATACGCATTTAGCAGTCGATATCGAAATGCTTCAGATCATTATTTTAACATATTTAAATTAATTAACCTTCTTTATCTCACTGAAGTTTACATAAAGCCATGGCGGCATAACGACAGTACATTTGGAAGAATTCCGTGATATTATATTTAGGTATAAAGTCGATTTTCTTGTATATACACATTAAGCAATCGACATCGAAATGACTCAAATCATTAGTTTAACATATTTAAGTTAATTAACCTTCTTTAACGAACTGAAGTTAACATAAAGCCACAACGGTATAACGGCAGTGCATTTAGAAGAATTCCGTAATCTTATATTTAGTTATAAAGTCGATTTTCTTGTATATACACATTTATCAATCGATAACGAAATGCTTCAAATCACTAGTTTAACATATTTAAGTTAATAAACTTTTTTTTAGCTTTTTGAAGTTTACATAAAGCCATAACGGCATAACGGCAGTGCATTTAGGAGAATACCGTATTCTTATATTTAGGTATAAAGTCGATTTTCTTGTATATACACATTTATCAATCGATAACGAAATGGTTCAAATCATTAGTGTAACATATTTAAGTTAATTAACCTTCTTTATCTTACTGAAGTTTACATAAAGCCATAACGGTATAACGGCAGTGCATTTAGAAGAATTCCGTTATCTTATATTTAGGTATAAAGTCGATTTTCTTGTATATACACATTTATCAATCGATATCGAAATGCTTCACATAATTAGTGTAACATATTTAAGTTAATTAACCTTCTTTATTTTTTTGAAGTTGATATAAAGCCATGGTGGCATAACGGCAGGGCATGTAGAAGAACTCCGTTATCTTATATTTAGGTATAAAGTCGATTTTCTGGTATAAACACATTTATCAATCGATAACGAAATGCTTCAAATCATTAGTGTAACATATTTAAGTTAATTAACCTTCTTTATCTTTTTGAAGTTTACACAAAGCCATTTGGGGGCATAACGACAGTACATTTAGAAGAATTTCGTAATCTTATATTTAGGTATAAAGTCGATTTTCTTAAATTTACACAATTAGCAATCGATATCGAAATGTTTCATATCATTAGTTTAACATATTTAAGTTAAAAAACTTTTTTTAGCTTACTGAAGTCTACACAAAGCCTTGACGGTATAACGGCAGTGCATTTAGGAGAAATTTCCCTAATCTTATATTTAGGTGTAAAGTCGATTTTCTTGTATATACACATTTATCAATCGATAACGAAATACTTCAAATCATTAGTTTAACATATTTAAGTAAATAAAGCTTCTTTATCTTACTGAAGTTAACATAAAGCCGTGGGGGCATAACGGCAGTGCATGTAGAAGAATTCCGTAATCTTATATTTAGGTATAAATTCGATTTTCTGGCATATACTCATTTAGCAATCCATATCGAAATGCTTCAAATCATTAGTTTAACATATTTAATTTATTTAACTTTCTTTAACGTATTGTAGTTGACATAAAGCCATGGCGGCATAACGGCAGTGCATGCAGAAGAATTCTTATATTTAGGTATAAAGTCGATTTTCTTGTATATATTCATTTGGCAATCGATATCGAAATGCTTCAAATCATTAGTTTAACATATTTAGGTTAATTAACCTTCTTTATCTTTTTGAAGTTTACATAAAGCCATGGCGGCATAATGACAGTACATTTAGAAGAATTCCGTAATCTTATATTTAGGTATAAATTCGATTTTCTTGTATATACACATTTAGCAATCGATATCGAAATGCTTCAAATCATTAGTTTAACATATTTAAGTTAATTAACCTTTTTTATCTTCCTGAAGTTTACATAAAGCCATGGCGGCATAAGAACAGTACATTTGGAAGAATCCCGTAATATTATATTTAGGTATAAAGTCGATTTTCTTGTATATACACATTAAGCAATCGATATCGAAATGACTCAAATCATAAGTTTAACATATTTAATTTATTTAACCTTCTTTAACGTATTGTAGTTGACATAAAGCCATGGCGGCATAACGGCAGTGCATGTAGAAGAATTCCATAATCTTATATTTAGGTATAAATTCGATTTTCTTGTATATATTCATTTGGCAATCGATATCGAAATGCTTCAAATCATTAGTTTAATATATTTAAGTTAATTAACCTTCTTAATCTTTTTGAAGTTTACATAAAGCCATAACGGTATAACGGCAGTACATTTGGAAGAATTCCGCAACCTTCTATTTAGGTATAAAGTCGATTTTCTTGTAAATACACATTTAGCAATCGATATCGAAATGCTTCAAATCATTAGTTTAACACATTTAAGTTAATTAGCCATCTTTATCTTACTGAAGTTTACATAAAGCCATGGCGGCATAACGAGAGTACATTTGGAAGAATTCCGTAACCTTATATTTAGGTATAAAGTCGATTTTGTTGTATATACACATTTATCAATCGATATCGAAATGCTTGAAATCATTAGTTTAACATATTTTAGATACTAAAGTTTCTTTAACGCACTGAAGTTAACATAAAGCCATGGCGGCATAACGGCAAAGCATGTGGAAGAATTCCGTAATCTTATATTTAGGTATAAATTCGATTTTCTTGTATGTACACATTTAGCAATCGATATCGAAATGCTTCAAATCATTAGTTTAACATATTTAAGTAAATAAAGCTTCTTTAACGCAATGAGGTTAACATAAAGCCATGGCGGCATAACGGCAGTGCATTTAGAAGAATTACGTAATCTTATAATTAGGTATAAAGTCGATTTTGTTGTATATACGCATTTAGCAGTCGATATCGAAATGCTTCAGATCATTATTTTAACATATTTAAATTAATTAACCTTCTTTATCTCACTGAAGTTTACATAAAGCCATGGCGGCATAACGACAGTACATTTGGAAGAATTCCGTGATATTATATTTAGGTATAAAGTCGATTTTCTTGTATATACACATTAAGCAATCGATATCGAAATGACTCAAATCATTAGTTTAACATATTTAAGTTAATTAACCTTCTTTAACGAACTGAAGTTAACATAAAGCCACAACGGTATAACGGCAGTGCATTTAGAAGAATTCCGTAATCTTATATTTAGTTATAAAGTCGATTTTCTTGTATATACACATTTATCAATCGATATTTTAGTTAATTAACTTTCTTTATCTTTTTGAAGTTTACATAAAAACATAACGGTATAACGGCAGTGGATTTGGAAGAATTCCGTAATCTTATATTTAGGTATAAAGTCGATTTTCTTGTATAAACACATTTATCAATCGATAACGAAATACTTCAAATCATTAGTTTAACATATTTAAGTAAATAAAGCTTCTTTATCATACTGAAGTTAACATAGAGCCGTGGGGGCATAACGGCAGTGCATGTAGAAGAATTCCGTAATCTTATATTTAGGTATAAATTCGATTTTCTGGCATATCTTATTTAGCAATCGATATCGAAATGCTTCAAATCATTAGTTTAACATATTTAATTTATTCAACCTTCTTTAACGTATTGTAGTTGACGTAAAGCCATGGCGGCATAACGGCAGTGCATGTAGAATAATTCCGTAATCTTATATTTAGGTATAAAGTCGATTTTCTTGTATATACACATTTAGCAATCGATAACGAAATGCTTCAAATCACTAGTTTAACATATTTAAGTTAATAAACTTTTTTTTAGCTTTTTGAAGTTTACATAACGCCATAACGGCATAACGGCAGTGCATTTAGGAGAATACCGTATTCTTATATTTAGGTATAAATTCGATTTTCTTGTATATACACATTTATCAATCGATAACGAAATGGTTCAAATCATTAGTGTAACATATTTAAGTTAATTAACCTTCTTTATCTTACTGAAGTTTACATAAAGCCATAACGGTATAACGGCAGTGCATTTAGAAGAATTCCGCTATCTTATATTTAGGTATAAAGTCGATTTTCTTGTATATACACATTTATCAATCGATATCGAAATGCTTCACATAATTAGTGTAACATATTTAAGTTAATTAACCTTCTTTATTTTTTTGAAGTTGATATAAAGCCATGGTGGCATAACGGCAGTGCATGTAGAAGAACTCCGTTAACTTATATTTAGGTATAAAGTCGATTTTCTGGTAAAAACACATTTATCAATCGATAACGAAATGCTTCAAATCATTAGTGTAACATATTTAAGTTAATTAACCTTCTTTATCTTTTTGAAGTTTACACAAAGCCATGGCGGCATAACGACAGTACATTTAGAAGAATTTCGTAATCTTATATTTAGGTATAAAGTCGATTTTCTTAAATTTACACAATTAGCAATCGATATCGAAATGTTTCATATCATTAGTTTAACATATTTAAGTTAAAAAACTTTTTTTAGCTTACTGAAGTCTACACAAAGCCTTGACGGTATAACGGCAGTGCATTTAGGAGAATTCCGTAATCTTATATTTAGGTGTAAAGTCGATTTTCTTGTATATACACATTTATCAATCGATAACGAAATACTTCAAATCATTAGTTTAACATATTTAAGTAAATAAAGCTTCTTTATCTTACTGAAGTTAACATAAAGCCGTGGGGGCATAACGGCAGTGCATGTAGAAGAATTCCGTAATCTTATATTTAGGTATAAATTCGATTTTCTGGCATATACTCATTTAGCAATCGATATCGAAATGCTTCAAATCATTAGTTTAACATATGTAATTTATTTAACTTTCTTTAACGTATTGTAGTTGACATAAAGCCATGGCGGCATAACGGCAGTGCATGTAGAAGAATTCCGTAATCTTATATTTAGGTATAAATTCGATTTTCTTGTATATACACATTTAGCAATCGATATCGAAATGCTTCAAATCATTAGTTTAACATATTTAAGTTAATTAACCTTTTTTATCTTCCTGAAGTTTACATAAAGCCATGGCGGCATAAGGACAGTACATTTGGAAGAATCCCGTAATATTATATTTAGGTATAAAGTCGATTTTCTTGTATATACACATTAAGCAATCGATATCGAAATGACTCAAATCATAAGTTTAACTTATTTAAGTTAATAAAATTTCTATAACGAACTGAAGTTAACATAAAGCCATAACATTATAACCGCAGTGCATTTAGAAGAATTCCGTAAGCTTATATTTAGGTATAAAGTCGATTTTCTTGTATATAAACATTTAGCAATCGATAACGAAATGCTTCAAATCATTAGTGTAACATATTTAGGTTAATTAACCTTTTTTATCTTTTTGAAGTTTACATAAAGCCATAACGGTATAACGGCAGTGGATTTGGAAGAATTCCGTTAACTTATATTTATGTATAAAGTCGATTTTGTTGTATACACACATTTAGCAATCGATATCGAAACGCTTCAAATCATTAGTTTAACATATTTAAGTTAATTAACCATCTTTATCTTACTTAAGTCTACAAAAGCCTTAACTTCATAACGGCAGTGCATTTGGAAGAATTCCGTAATCTTATATACGCATTTAGCAATCGATATCGAAATGCTTTAAATAACTGGTTTAGCATATTAAGGTTAATTCACCTTCTTTATCTTACTGAAGTTTACATAAAGCCATAACGGCATAACGGCATAACGGCAGTATGTTTGGGTGAATTCCGTAATCTTTTATTTAGGTATAAAATCGATTTTCTTATACATACACATTTAGCAATCGATATCGAAATGCTTCAAACCATTAGTTTAGCTAAATTAAGTAAGTTAACCTTCTTTAACGTACTGAAATTTATATAAAGCCAAAACGGCATAACGGTAGTGTATTTCGATGAATTTCGTAATCTTATATTTAGATATAAAGTCGAATTTGTTGTATATATGCATTTAGCAATCGATATCGAAATGCCTCAAATCATTAGTTTAACATATTTAAGTTAATTAAACCTCTTTATCTTACTGAAGTCTACAAAAGCTTTAACGGCATAACGGCAGTGAATTTAGAAGAATTCCGTAATCTTATATTTAGATATGAAGTGGAATTTGTTGTATATACACATTTAGCAATCGATACCGAAATGCTTCAAATCATTAGTTTAACATATTTAAGTTAATTAAACCTCTTTCTCTTACTGAAGTCTACAAAAGCCTTAACGGCATAACGGCAGTGCATTTAGAAGAATTCCGTAATCTTATATTTAGATATAAAGTCGATTTTCTTGTATATACTCATTTAGCAATCGATATCGAAATGTTTCAAATCATTAGTTTAACATATTTAAGTTAATAAAGCTTCTTTAACGCACTGAAGTTAACATAAAGCCATGGCGGCATAACGGCAGTGCAAGTAGAAGAATTCCGTAATCTTAAATTTTGGGTATAAATTCGATTTTGTTGTATATGCGCATTTAGCAATCGATAACGAAATGCTTCAAATCATTAGTGTAACATATTTAAGTTAATAAACCTTCTTTAACGAACTGAAGTTGGCATAAAGCCATGGCGGCATAACGGCAGTGCATTTAGAAGATTTCCGTAATCTTATATTTAGGTACAAAGTCGATTTTCTTGTATATACACATTTAGCAATCGATAACGAAATGCTTCAAATCATTAGTGTAACATATTTAAGATAATTAATCTTCTTTATCTTTCTGAAGTTTACATAAAGCCATAACGGTATTACGGTATTACGGCAGTGCATTTAGAAAAATTCCGATATCTTATATTTAGGTATAAAGTCGATTTTCTTGTATATACACATTTAGCAATCGATATCGAAATGCTTCAAATCATTAGTTTAACATATTTAAGTTAATAAACTTTTTTTAGCTTTTTGAAGTTTACATAAAGCCATAACGGCATTACGGCAGTGCATTTAGGAGAATACCGTTTTCTTATATTTCGGTATAAAGTCGATTTTCTTGTATATACACATTTATCAATCTATAACGAAATGGTTAAAATCATTAGTGTAACATATTTAAGTTAATTAACCTTCTTTATCTTACTGAGGTTTACATAAAGCCATAACGGTATAACGGCAGTGCATTTAGCAGAATTCCGTTATCTTATATTTAGGTATAAAGTCGATTTTCTTGTATATACACATTTATCAATCGATATCGAAATGCTTCAAATCATTAGTTTAACACATTTAAGTTAATTAACCTCCTTTATCTTTTTGAAGTTTACATAGAGCCATGGCGGCATAACGACAGTACATTTAGAAGAATTCCGTAATCTTATATTTAGATATAAAGTCGATTTTGTTGTATATACACATTAAGTAATCGATATCGAGATGCATAAACTCATTAGTTTAACATATTTAAGTTAATAAACCTTCTTTAACGAACTGAAGTTAACATAAAGCCATATCGGCATAACGGCAGTGCATTTAGAAGAATTTCGTAATATTATATTTAGGTATAAAGTCGATTTTCTTGTATACACACCTTTATCAATCGATAACGAAATGCTTCAAATCATTAGTTTAACATATTTAAGTCAATTAACCTTCTTTAACGTATTGAAGTTGATATAAAGCCATGGCGGCATAACGACAGTACATTTAGATGAATTCCGTAATCTTACATTTAGGTATAAAATCGATTTTCTTGTATATACACATTTATCTATCGATAACGAAATGCTTCAAATCATTAGTGTAACATATTTAGGTTAATTAACCTTCTTTATCTTTTTGAAGTTTACATAAAGCCATAACGGTATAACGGCAGTGGATTTGGAAGAATTCCGTAAACTAATATTTAGGTATAAAGTCGATTCTTGTTGTATACACACATTTAGCAATCGATATCGATACGCTTCAAATCATTAGTTTAACATATTTAAGTAATTAACCATCTTTATCTTACTTAAGTCTGCAAAAGCCTTAACTTCATAACGGCAGTGCATTTGGAAGAATTCCGTAATCTTATATTTAGGAATAAATTCGATTTTGTTGTATATACGCATTTAGCAATCGATATCGAAATGCTTTAAATAACTGGTTTAGCATAATAAGTTTAATTCGCCTTCTTTATCTTACTGAAGTTTACATAAAGCCATAACGGCATTACGGCATAACGGCAGTATGTTTGGGTGAATTCCGTAATCTTTTATTTAGGTAGAAAATCGATTTTCTTATACATACACATTTAGCAATCGATATCGAAATGCTTCAAATCATTAGTTTAGCTTAATTAAGTAAGTTAACCTTCTTTAACGTACTGAAGTCTATATAAAGCCATAACGGCATAACGGTAGTGTATTTCGACGAATTTCGTAATCTTAAGTCGAATTTGTTGTATATACGCATTTAGCAATCGATATCGAAATGCTTTAAATAACTGGTTTAGCATATTAAGGTTAATTCACCTTCTTTATCTTACTGAAGTCTACAAAAGCTTTAACGGCATAACGGCAGTGAATTTAGAAGAATTCCGCAATCTTATATTTAGATATAAAGTGGAATTTGTTGTATATACGCATTTAGCAATCGATACCGAAATGCTTCAAATCATTAATTTAACATATTTAAGTTAATTAAACCTCTTTCTCTTACTGAAGTCTACAAAAGCCTTAACGGCATAACGGCAGTGCATCTAGAAGAATTCCGTAATCTTATATTTAGGTATAAAGTCGATTTTCTTGTATATACTCATTTAGCAATCGATATCGAAATGTTTCAAATCATTAGTTTAACATATTTAAGTTAACAAAGCTTCTTTAACGCACTGAAGTTAACATAAAGCCATGGCGGCATAACGGCAGTGCAAGTAGAAGAATTCCGTAATCTTAAATTTAGGTATAAATTCGATTTTGTTGTATATGCGCATTTAGCAATCGATAACGAAATGCTTCAAATCATTAGTGTAACATATTTAAGTTAATTAACCTTCTTTATCTTTCGGAAGTTTACAAAAGCCATAACTGCATTACGGCAGTGCATTTAGAAGAATTCCGTTATCTTATATTTAGTTATAAAGTCGGTTTTCTTGTATATACATATTTAGCAATCGATAACGAAATGGTTCAAATCGTTAGTTTAACATATTTAAGTTAATAAAGCTTCTTTAACGCACTGAAGTTAACATAAAGCCATGGCGGCATAACGGCAGTGCATTTAGAAGAATTCCGTAAGCTTATATTTAGGTATAAAGTCGATTTTGTTGTATATACGCATTTAGCAATCGATATCGAAATGATTCAAATCATTAGTTTAACATATTTAAGTTAATAAACCTTCTTTAACGAACTGAAGTTGGCAAAAAGCCATGGCGGCATAACGGCAGTGCATTTAGAAGATTTCCGTAATCTTATGTTTAGGTACAAAGTCGATTTTCTTGTATATACACATTTAGCAATCGATAACGAAATGCGTCAAATCATTAGTGTAACATATTTAAGTTAATTAATCTTCTTTATCTTTCTGAAGTTTACATAAAGCCATAACGGTATTACGGCAGTGCATTTAGAAAAATTCCGTTATCTTATATTTAGGTATAAAGTCGATTTTCTTGTATATACACATTTAGCAATCGATATCGAAATGCTTCAAACAATTAGTTTAACATATTTAGTTACTAAAGTTTCTTTAACGCACTGAAGTTAAAATAGAGCCATGGCGGCATAACGGCAGTGCATGTGGAAGAATTCCGTAATCTTATATTTAGGTATAAATGATGATATCGAAATGATTGCTAAATGCGGATATACAAGAAAATCGACTTTATACCTAAATATAAGATTACGGAATTCTTCTAAATGTACTGCAGTTATACCGTTAAGGCTTTATGTAGACTTCTGTGCGTTAAAGAAGGCTTATTAACTTAAATATGCTAAACTAATGAATTGAAGCATTTCGATATCGATTGCTAAATGTGCATATACAAGAAAATCGACTTTATACCTAAATATAAGATAACGGAATTCTTCTACATGCACTGCCGTTATACCGTAAAGGCTTTTTGCCAACTTCAGTTCGTTAAAGAAGGTTTTTTAACTTAAGTATGTTAAACTAATGAGTTGAAGCATCTCGATATCGGGTGCTAAGGGAGTATATACAAGAAAATCGACTTTATAGCTAAATATAAGACTACGGAATTCTTCCAAATGTACTGTCGCTATGCCGCCATGGCCTTGTGTCACCTTCAGTACGTTAACGAAAGTTAGTTAACTTAAATATAATAAACTAATGAGTTGAAGCTTCTCGATATCGATTGCTAAATGAGTATATACAAGAAAATCGAATTTATACCTAAATATAAGATAACGGAATTCTTCTTAATGCACTGCTGTTGTGCCGTTAAAGCTCCTTGTAGACATCAATAAGGTAGAGAGGGTTAATTAACTTAAATATGTTAAACTAACGATTTGAAGTATTTCGATATCGCTTGCTAAATGTGTATATACAAGAAAATCGACTTTATACCTAAATATAAGATTACGGAATTCTTCAAAATCCACTGCCAATATGCCGCCATGGCTTTAAGCCAACTTCCATTCGTTAAAGAAGGTTTATTAACTTAAATATGCTAAACTAATGATTTGAAGCATTTCGATATCGATTGCTAAATGTGTATATACTAGAAAATCGACTTTATACCTAAATATAAGACTACGGAATTCTTCCAAATGCACTGCCGTTACACCCCTATGGCTTTATGTAAACTTCGGTGAGATAAAGAAGTTTAATTAACTTAAATATGTTAAACTATTGATTTGAAGCATTTCGAGATCGATTGCTAAATGTGTATATACTAGAAAATCGACTTTATACCTAAATATAAGACTACGGAATTCTTCCAAATGCACTGCCGTTACACCCCTATGGCTTTATGTAAACTTCGGTGAGATAAAGAAGTTTAATTAACTTAAATATGTTAAACTAATGATTTGAAGCATTTCGATATCGATTGCTAAATGAGTATATACAAGAAAGTCGACTTTATACCTAAATATAAGATAACGGAATTCATCCAAATATACAGTCGTTATGCCTTTAAGGCTTTTGTAGACTTCAGTAAGATAAGAGAGGGTTAATTTACTCAGATATGTTAAACTAACGATTTGAAGCATTTCAATATCGATTGCTTAATGTGTATATAAAAGAAAATCGACTTTATACCTAAATATAAGATTACGGAATTCTTCCACATGCACTGCCATTATGCCGCCATGGCTTTATGTTAACTTCAGTGCGTTAAAGAAGCTTTATTAACTTAAATATATTAAACTAATGATTTGAAGCATTTCGATATCGATTGCTAAATGAGTATATACAAGAAAATCGATTTTATACCCAAATATAAGATTACGGAATTCATCCAAATATACTGCGGTTATGCCGTTAAGGCTTTATGTAGACTTCAGTAAGATAAAGAGGTTTATTTAACTTAAATATGTTAAACTAATGATTTGAAGTATTTCGATATCGATAGCTAAATGTGTAAATACAGGAAAATCGACTTTGTACCTAAATATAAAATTATAACATTACGGAATTCTTCTAAATGCACTGCCGTTATACCGTTAAGGCTTTATGTAGACTTCAGTAAGCTAAAAAATGTTTATTAACTTAATATGTTAAACTAATGGTTTGAAGCATTTCGATATCGATAGCTAAATGTGTATATACAAGAAAATCGAATTTATACCTAAATATAAGATTACGGAATTCTTCTACATGCACTGCCGTTATGCCGCCATGGCTATATGCTAACTTCAGATCGTTAGAAAAGGTTTATTAACTTAAATATGTTAAACTAAGTATTTGGAGCATTTCGATATCGATTGCCAAATGTTTATATACAACAAAATCGATTTATACCTAAATATAAGATTACGGAATTCTTTTACATGCAGTGCCGTTATGCCGCCTTGGCTATATGCCAACTTGAGTTCGTTAAAGAAGGTTTATGAACTTTAATATGTTAAACTAATGATTTGAAGCATTTCGATATCGATTGCTATATGTGTATATACAAGAAAATCGACTTTATACCTAAATATAAGATTACGGAATTCTTCCACATGCACTGCCATTATGCCGTTAAGGCTTTATGTAGACTTCAGTAAGCTAAAAAATGTTTATTAACTTAATATGTTAAACTAATGGTTTGAAGCATTTCGATATCGATATGCTAAATGTGTATATACAAGAAAATCGAATTTATACCTAAATATAAGATTACGGAATTCTTCTACATGCACTGCCGTTATGCCGCCATGGCTTTATGCTAACTTCAGATCGTTAAAAAGGTTTATTAACTTAAATATGTTAAACTAATGATTTGAAGCATTTCGATATCGATTGCTAAATGTGTATATACAACAAAATCGACTTTATACCTAAATATAAGATTACGGAATTCTTTTACATGCATGCCGTTATGCCGCCATGGCTATATACCAACTTCGAGTTCGTTAAAGAAGGTTTATGAACTTAAATATGTTAAACTAATGATTTGAAGCATTTCGATATCGATTGCTATATGTGTATATACAAGAAAATCGACTTTATACCTAAATATAAGATTACGGAATTCTTCCACATGCACTGCCTTATGCCGTTAAGGCTTTATGTAGACTTCAGTAAGATAAAGAGGTTTATTTAACTAAATATGTTAAACTAATGATTTGAAGCATTTCGATATCGATTGCTAAATGTGTATATACAAGAAAATAGACTTTATACCTAAATATAAAATATAAACGGAATTCTTCCAAATGCACTGCCGTTATACCGTTAAGGCTTTATGTAGACTTCAGTAAGCTAAAAAATGTTTATTAACTTAATATGTTAAACTAATTGTTTGAAGCATTTCGATATCGATATGTAAATGTGTATATACAAGAAAATCGAATTTATACCTAAATATAAGATTACGGAATTCTTCTACATGCACTGCCGTTATGCCGCCATGGCTTTATATCAACTTCAATACGTTAAAGAAGGTTAATTAACTTAAATATATTAAACTAATGATTTGAAGCACTTCGATATCGATTGCTAAATGCGTATATACAACAAAATCGACTTTATACATAAATATATATATATACCGCCGTTGCTTTATGCCAACTTCAGTTCGTTTAAGAAGATTTATGAACTTAAATATGTTAAACTAATGATTTGAAGTATTTCCATATCGATTGCTTTATGTGTATATACAAGAAAATCGACTTTATACCTAAATATACGAATACGGAATTCTTCCACATGCACTGCCGTTATGCCGCCATGGCTTTATGTTAACTTCAGTGCGTTAAAGAAGCTTTATTAACGTAAATATATTAAACTAATGATTTGAGGCATTTTGATATCGATTGCTAAATGAGTATATACAAGAAAATCGACTTTATACCTAAATATAAAATAACAGAATTCATCCAAATATACTGCCGTTATGCCTTTAAGGCTTTTGAAGGCTTCAGTAAGATAAAGAGGTTTAAATAACTTAAATATGTTAAACTAATGGTTTGAAGCTTTTCGATACCGACTGCTAAATGTGTAAATACAAGAAAATCGACTTTATACCTAAATATAAGATTACGGAATTCTTCCACATACACCGCCGTTATGCCGCCATGGCTTTATGTTAACTTCAGTGCGTTAAAGAAGGTTAATCAACTTAAATATGTTAAACTAATGATTTGAAGCATTTCGAAATCGCTTGCTAAATGTGTATATAAAAGAAAATCGACTTTATACCTAAATATACGAATACGGAATTCTTCCACATGCACTGCCGTTATGCCGCCATGGCTTTATGTTAACTTCAGTGCGTTAAAGAAGCTTTATTAACGTAAATATATTAAACTAATGATTTGAGGCATTTTGATATCGATTGCTAAATGAGTATATACAAGAAAATCGACTTTATACCTAAATATAAAATAACAGAATTCATCCAAATATACTGCCGTTATGCCTTTAAGGCTTTTGAAGGCTTCAGTAAGATAAAGAGGTTTAAATAACTTAAATATGTTAAACTAATGGTTTGAAGCTTTTCGATACCGACTGCTAAATGTGTAAATACAAGAAAATCGACTTTATACCTAAATATAAGATTACGGAATTCTTCCACATACACCGCCGTTATGCCGCCATGGCTTTATGTTAACTTCAGTACGTTAAAGAAGGTTAATTAACTTAAATATGTTAAACTGATGAATTGAAGCATTTCGATATCGATTGCTAAATGTGTATATAAAAGAAAATCGAATTTATATCTAAACATAAGATTACGGAATTCTTCCACATGCACCGCCGTTATGCCGCCATGGCTTTATATCAACTTCAATACGTTAAAGAAAGTTAGTTAACTTAAATATGTTAAACCAGTTATTTGAAGCATTTCGATATCGATTGCTCTCTCTCTCTTCCATCTCTGCGCATCTTTTCCATCTTAACGTAATGAAGTAAAGTACATACATATGCTTGCACTCTCTCTCTTCCATCTCTCGCATCTTTCACTACATAACTTATTGAAGTAAAGTACAAAGCAAAAAAGTTTGCATATATAAATGATCGCTGAACAAGTGAAACAGCACAATCAAATGCTCGCATAAATTGCCGTATGTATGCATGTACATCTATACTAATTATCTATACTCTATACTAATTATATAAAATCGCTTATATGAAAAATGTTTGTAACGGCTAATCTCCTAAAGTTCTGAAGCGATTTTTATAAATTTTTTTTTAAAATAAAGCATTTGCTCTAGGCTCGCGAGGTGGGTTTTTCATGTGTGGTTTTCATGTGTGTCTGCGAAATACTTGCTAGTTTCTTCTAACTTTATTGTAGTTAAGATCGTATTCTGCAAAGGGTAGAGTAAAATTGAAAATTTATTGTCTTTAAATCAAAAGGTAAAGATTAGATTTAAGCGAAACTAATTTGGTTAATAATAAATATATGGTTTTTACAATAAAAGCTTTCAGAGATGCCAAAAGCAAAATCTCAATTATTTAGATCTTCATCAAATAGACGGCAAATTCAGCTAAGACGAAATGAGACGGTCGATGAGAGTGCAAATCGCGTAGAGAATGTAAGGTTGCGAATGATGCAGAATAGACAAGGGGCGATTGCTTTCAAATCAGCGTTTAACTATAAACCGGATTGTAATTATTTGGACCATTCCCTTTTATTCATTGGTCGAATAAATGTCATTTGCAATTTTTGTAAGGCTAAAAAGTGGGTGAAAGAGGCACCAGGTATGTGTTGTAGCAAGGGCCATGTAAAACTATTAGATATAGGTGAGCCTCCGCAGCCAATCAAAGCGCTGCTTACAGGCGAGCATCAGGCGTCCAGTCACTTTAAAAAAAATATAAGAAAATACAATGGTTGTTTCGCTATGACTTCGTTTGGTGGTAATGAAGTTAGGGAGGGTAATTTCATGCCAACGTTTAAAATACATGGGCAAATTTACCACGCTATTGGGAGTTTATTGCCAGCGCCGAACGCAACACCAAAATTTTTGCAAATATATTTTTCGTCCGAAGAGGAACAACTTTCTTTACGTCAAAGTGCTACACCAACTCTTCAACGAGACATTTTGAAATCAATTCAAGAAATTCTTCGAGTAAATAATGTGTATGTTAGAAGTTTCAAGACATCTATAGACCGTATGCCCACTAATTCGAATAATTATAAGGTTGTAATCCATGCGGACAAGCGCCCCGCTAATGAACATTATGGCCGCTATAATGCCCCCGTCGCAGATGAGGTCGCAGTATTGATGGTTAACGAAAATTCTGGCCCCCGTGATATTATTTTACATTCACGTGACAACACTCTCCATAGGGTATCAGAACTTCATCGTTCATATGATCCCTTGCAGTACCCTGTTATATTTTTGAATGGTGAGGACGGTTATTGTATTAATATACCGCAAACTTGTCCAAACAGTGGGGCGCCTATTCCACAAAAAAAATTTCCTGTATGCAATTTTACGCATATAGAATTATGGTAAGGGAAGATAGCTTTAATGCGATTCATAGGTATGGATATCTCTTCAACCAATACTGTGTGAACATGGCTGCTAAAATGATTACGGAAAGGCTGAATTTTATACGACGACATCAAAAGACGTTACGTGCAGAAAATTATATTCACCTAAGAGATGCGGTTAACGAAGATCGCAACCCCGAAAATATTGGCCAGTTGGTAATTTTGCCTTCTTCGTTTACTGGCTCACCTCGATATTTGCATGAACGGACACAAGATGCACTCTTATATGTCCGTCATTATGGTAGACCTGACTTATTTGTAACTTTTACATGTAATCCAGAATGGAGTGATATCAAAAACGAATTGTTTCCAAATCAACGACCATGTGAGCGTCATGACATTGTTTCAAGAATATTCCATATCAAACTACATCAACTCATGAGTATAATTACGAAAAAAGAAATTTTTGGGAAAGTTAGGTGCCATATGTTTACAGTTGAATGGCAAAAACGGGGTTTGCCTCACGCGCATATTTTAATTTGGCTAGCAGACAAAGTTCTACCCGATGAAATGGATCGGATTATATCAGCGGAAATTCCAAATAAAGAAGTAGATCCTTTGCTGTATGATATTGTTACTAAAAATATGATTCACGGTCCATGTGGGTCTAATAACCCATCAGCACCCTGCATGTCGAATGGACGATGCTCAAAAAGATACCCGCGCGAGTTTCTGCAGCATACTCAGACCGGAGAAGATGGATATCCAAAATATAGGCGAAAGTCTCCAGCGGATGGCGGACATACCCATTTACTTGCCTCTGGGTACAAAGTCGACAATCGATGGACTGTTCCATATTGCCCCGTTCTTTCCAGGTGTTTCTCCGCCCACATCAATGTAGAGTACTGCCATTCTGTGCAAGCAATTAAATACATTTTTAAATATGTCAACAAAGGCAGCGACGCAGCGACCTTTTCTGTTCAGAACAATAAGAACGAGGTGCAAAATTTTTTGAATGAACGATATCTAAGTACATCGGAGGGTATTTGGAGGTTATTGGGATTTTCGGTTCATGAGCGTTTCCCAACAGTTGTACATTTATCTGTTCACTTAGAAAATGGACAAAGAGTGTACTTCACACCGAATAATGTTGAACACGTGCTACAGCAACCACCACAAACAACTTTGACAGCATTTTTTTCCCTTTGTTCCGTTGATAATTTTGCAAAAACTTTGTTGTATTCTGAAGTACCCACATTCTACACCTGGACTAATAAAAAATGGCAACGTAGAAAACGTGGACAGAATGTCCCTAATCATCCCGGTATTAAGCGAGATACTGCGTTAGGAAGGGTATACACAATACATCCCAATTACTCAGAATGCTTCTACCTTAGACTATTGCTGCATCATGTTCGAGGACCGACATCTTTCACTGATTTACGGCGAGTAGATGGTCAACTATATTCAACATATCAGGCGGCTTGCCGAGCACGACAATTGCTACAGGACGATAGCCACTGGAAGAATACATTGTTTGATGCCACCATTTCTGATAGCGCATGCAAAATGCGAGAGCTTTTTGCGATAATGCTTATTTATTGTGAAATTTCTGATCCGGAAGGATTATGGAATTTATTCCGCAAAGATTTATGTGCAGATATTTTACATAATATGCGCGAGAGTAGTAATGATCCTGAGATGGAGTTTACTGGTGACATTTTTAATACAGGACTAATTTTACTTGAGAATTTAGTTTTCTCTTACGGAGAAAAACACCTAAAGGATTTCGGTTTGCCTGAACCAAATCGAAGTAACTCAAACTTAGACCCCATTTGTTACACGCGGGAAACAACGTATAATACCCATGAGCTACAGCAATTTTTACTAGCAAATGAACCAAAGCTAACGTCAGAGCAACGAATAATATACGATAAGATCATTTCAAGTGTGGATAATAATATGGGAAATGTTTTTTTTATAGACGCGCCAGGAGGGACAGGCAAAACCTTCGTAACTTCACTAATTTTAGCTAAAGTTCGTGGTGAAGGCAAAATTGCTGTTGCAGTTGCTTCTTCAGGTATTGCTGCTACTCTTCTGTGTGGAGGAAGAACTGCTCATTCTACGTTTAAGCTACCACTTAGTTTTTTACCGGAACAAAGGTGTACTTGTTCGATCAAGAAAAATAGCCCTATGGCCGAAATACTTCAGAAAGCATCGCTAATAATATGGGACGAGTGCACAATGTCTCATAAGTGTCATATCGATGCGGTCGATATAACTCTTAAAGATTTAAGATCTTCGCATGCGGCAATGGGTGGAGTTACATTCGTATTCACAGGAGACTTTAGACAAACTCTACCGGTGGTTCCTAAGGGTACAAGAGCAGATATTGTTAACGCGTGCATAAATTCAAATTTCAAATTTATTTCACTTCTTCTTATAATATATGTATTTACAGTGACTAATGTATATAAGTTAAGAGTACAGGCGATTTTACCTTTTCTACTTAAAAATTATTTGAGAATGAGCTATGAAATGTTACTATAAATAATATAGTTTTGTGGGGGAAAAATTAACAAAAAACCCTTGAAGAATATTATCTTAACCTACTTATTTCTACTTTATAACTAAGAATATATTTTACATAAGTTAATTAATTAATTCATTAATATGAGAGTATATGGAATACTCACAGCGTTCGTTAAACCTTCTATTTAGTCGGGACAATCTATCTGCGACTAATTCAACATTAGCTCTGTCATGTAATTCGGAGGTAGAAAAATGCCATGGTAGGTTGAAAATTATTTTTAATATTTTATTTAGGGCCACTTGAAGTTTGTGGATGTGGGAGTTCGCGATATCGGCCCATACTGGTGCCCCATAAAAAACCACAGCTTGGAAAATAGACCTAAATAGATACATTTTGTTGGTTATACTAAGTTCTGATCTTCTGTTTATAAATGGGTATAACGACCGTATTAGTATGTTAGTTTTTTTAATGATGTAAAGCACGTGGTCTTTAAAGGTCAGTCGAGGATCTAGTATCAGTCCTAAATATCCAACAGTCTTTTCCCAGTTGACATCGAAAGAGTTATGTGAAATATGACTTGTTGGAAGAAAGATGCTTTTACGCTTCCTCGTGAAAAAAATTGCTTTGGTCTTGTCAGTATTAACCAGTATTTTCCACTTGTTAAAGTAAGAGACAAGGATATTAAAGTCCTCTTGGAGTGAATTTGTGATATCAGCTGCAATAAAGCCTGAGCAGAGTATTGCGGTGTCGTCCGCGAAAATAGAAGCTGTGCTCTTACTTAGAGGTGGGAAATCCGAAGTAAAAATTTTGTACAACAATGGAGACAGACACGAACCTTGGGGACAACCAGCATTGATGTCAATTTTGCGAGAATGAGCTTCGCCTAGGTGGACTGTAAATGATCGGTTGGTCAAAAAACTTTGTATAATTTTAATATAAACTAAGGGAAATTTCAAGAGCATCATTTTGTACAAGAGCCCGTCGTGCCAAACAGAGTCGAATGCAGCTTTGATATCTAGTACAACCATACCAGTGGACTTAGAGTTTGTAAAATTTGTTTTTATGATTTTTTTTATTCTAAGCAATGGGTGTAAGGTATTATGTTCACGTCGGAAACCAAATTGCATTGGCGGGAGCACTTCATTGTCTTCCATGAAGGTCGACAGTCTTTCTTTTATAACTTTTTCAAAAATTTTTACTTCCTGATGACAGCAAACTTATTGGGCGATATGACGTTGGGCATTCTGCGGGTTTGTTGGACTTTAATATTGGTACAACTTTTGAAAGCTTCCACTGGGACGGAAAGTAGCATAAACGAAGACATTCGTTTATAATTCTTGTGAGATACTTTAATCCTTTTCTAGGCAGGGCCTTGAGGCATAGATTTTGTATATTATCTAATCCCGGCGATTTAGATGTTTTGAGATTTGTGATAATTGAGGAGATCTCAGAGATAGTTGTAAAAAATGTCTGTTCGGAGGTTATTATCTGAGAGTCTAAATCGCACACAAAGTTGTTGACTTCTGATATGGTTGCATGATCGCTGAGGTTGTTAGAGTGACACTGATTCATTTTAAATGTATCTGCTAAAATGTCCGCCTTTTGTAATGGTGTGGAAAAGCAGCAAGCATTTTGTCGTAATGTTGGTATGCTAGAACGTTTCTTCTTGATCACTTTAGATAGTTTCCAAAATGGGGAAGAATTATCCTCTAACGTTGCTAAAAGATTGTTCCAATTTTCGTTTCTGAGAACAAAAATCTTATTGACAATAACATGACTAAGCCATCTCACTAGGACGAGATCGGCCGTATTTCTGTATCTCAACCAATTCCGCCGTAGTCGGTTTCTACGTTTTATAAGTGCAATGATATTTTGAGGAAGTGGCTTTGTGTGAGAGTATATACTCTTTTTTGGAATACTACCTGCTTTCGCACAACAGATTGCCTCGTTGAAGTTGTTTATTAACCTATCAATGTCGTCTGTATTTCTGACCGCTGCTTGATCAATGCAATTTAGGTGCAGATTAACCAGTTTACCAAATTTTGCCCAGTTGGCTTTATTAAATACGTATCTAAATATTTTTACTGAAGTAAAATTTGTGTGAAAAAGAGTTTGCACAGGTAGGTGATCGGATCCTAAATCATTTATTGCCTTAGTGTTAGAAAACACTTGGGGGTAGTTTGTTAAGAACAGATCTAGATTAGAAGTTCTGCTACGACTATTAGCGGGCACGTATGAGTGTACTGTTGAGTGTAACACACTGATACCTCTTAATGACGAATGATCATGCAGAATGCCACCCCAATTATTTGCACGGTAGCAGCCCCAAGAGCTATGGCGACAATTAAAATCTCCTCCCAATAAGTACTTTCCTGTAGCTCGAGTGAGCAGCTTTAAGTCATTTTCAAAGTTACGTTTAAGTTCGGGGCTTGGTTGGCCTCCAGGAAAATAGCAGCAGTGGATTGATATAGGATTCCCTGTGGGGAAAAATACATTAATGCCAATGCATTCTATAGCTTTCGTGTTTAGGAGAGGCAAAAGGGTATGGCGAATAGACTTTTTAATGATTATGGCTACCCCTCCGCCCTTATTGTTAGTTCTATCATTTCTGTATATATAATATGAATTGTTTTTTATAGAAATTTTATCATTTAGCCACGTTTCGGTCAGTAAACAAATATCAATGTTTCTATTAATGATGAAATTGAAAAGCTCATCTTTTTTAGATCGAATACCTCTGCCATTCCAAGTGACAATTAATAAGCGGTTCAACATTATTTAAGAAATTTGCAAGCTAGTGAGGTTATAACTTCAAACTGATCTGATTTTGATTTACAATTTCTTAGATTTTTAATTAAATCGAACGTGATTGACTTTATCTCTTCAATACTGAAAAGTTCTTCATTGCAGTTTGGTGAATTTAATTGTTGCGAAGTTACCCAAGTAGGGTTTGCCGGTGGGATTGTTTGGCTAAGTGAGTTTGGAAACAAGTTTCTGTCATTTATACGAGGAGCATTAATAATGTTGTTTGTCTTAAGTCTAGAAAGATTCTGCTGTTTTTGAGATCTTAAATTAATATAACTTAATCTACTCGGGCATTCGTAAAAGTTAGACTTGTGGGGCCCGTTACAATTTGCACATTTAATAGCTGACTCCTCTTTACAGTCCGTAGTTTTGTGGTTTCCCGCACATAATGAACAATACGCCTTTACTGCACAGCGACTGGATCCGTGGCCAAACATTTGACAGTTATAGCATTGCGTTAGTTTATTACTATTTCGCTTTGGTATTCCCATTTTACTCTCACGTAATTTATAACAGCATGATTTTTTCTGAGAATATTCAGAGATGTAGACTTGTTGGTAAAATATACCACATATAAAATTAATATGGAGTTGTTAGGCCTCATTCTTTGAACAAGCTTTACATCCAAGCACTGTAGTTCCATAGCAATGAGTTCGTTTTTAAGGACTGTAGTGTCCATAACATCGAGCCCCAGGAGAATTTCTTTGTATGGTTTCTCGTTCTTGTTGGCATATGAGAAGTATTTAAATTTGCCTTGCATGTAATGACAGGCCGCTTCATAGTCTGATTTTAACACACAATAGAGCTTTATTCCAATCGATATTTTTTTTATAGAGTATTTGGTGCAATTTATTTCTTTGCCAATTTTATGTAGTTGTTCCACTGTGCACTTAAGTACCGTAATGGGTGGGACGTATGTTTTGTTATTTACAATTTGTTCACATTCTTCGTCACTTTTTTCAACATTCTCTGTATCGTCGAGAGTTTGTAGAGGCGAAAAGAAGTTTTGGTCAGTGCCAATGCGCTGACCAGTATCAGTTTTTAATTTTTTCTTATGCACACGCGGCGACATAACGGTGCCGCTTACACTCTTTGGTCTCTTTATTTTGTTGTTTTTGTTTTTTTTTTCTTTTAAAGAAATCACTTTGTCTGTTTTCCGATTAAGCGATGATACACGCGCGTTCTGTTTGAGTGTTCACACCCGACTGTGATAACGCGTGCATAAAGAAATCGGAATTGTGGTCTCATGTTCAAAAATTAAAATTGACTGCCAATATGCGAATAAAGCTTTGTGGAGCTGGACCATCCAATCGGTTTGCAAAGTTCCTACTTAAAATAGGTAACGGTTGCAAATCTGTCACCAAAGATAGTTATGTAATAATGCCAGATATTGCAGGAACCTGTGTTAGAACAGTTGACCAACTTATTGATAACGTGTATCCAGATATTATTAATTTGCACCACAAGGACTCTAAGTGGTTATATGAGCGAGCTATAAATACTTCGACGAATTCCGCTGCAGACGAAATTAACAAAGCCGTTTGTCAAAGAATATTATTGGAATATAAAATTTACAATTCTTTTGACACAGTGACAGATGAAGGAGACGTTGTTCACTATCCAACGGAGTTTCTTAACTCTCTTAATCCCTCGGGACTACCTCCACTTCAACTAGAACTTAAAATTGGTACGCCAATAATCCTTCTACGAAATCTTAAGCCTCCCAATTTATGTAATCGCACTCGACTGAAGATAACGCAATTGATGGCTAATATCATTCAAGCAAACATTTTAACCGGACCTGCAGCAGGCGAAAGTACAATGATCCCTCGGATACCAATGATACCTACAGATCTTCCATTTAGTTTCAAAAGAGTACAGTTCCCGTTAAGAAGTGTTTTGCGATTACCATTAATAAGTCCCAAGGGCAAACATTTAATACTGTTGGCATAGATCTTCGAAACGAAGTATTTTCTCACGGTCAATTATATGTGGCTCTGTCACGAATTGGTTCCCCGCAAAACCAAACTGTTCTCATTTCTGGCAATGGAAATAAAACAAAAAATGTTGTATTCACTGAAGTTTTTAATAATTAAAATATATCCTTTTTGGTTATTGTTCCAAAATACATCAATTATAGTATACCTTATTTCATATCTTGAATTAATATTTACTCTATACAATCCTATTTATTTTATGTAAGAGTTTTGAATTGTTACCTTTTTGTTATCTATTTTTAATTTTTCTGTAAAAAAGAATTTAATAAACAAATTATTTATAACGTTAATGAATTTAAAAGTGTTGGCAATTAATTCAAATATGGGTAGTAAATATTTGTAAGTTAACTAAGTTACACATTATACTCATGTATGTGTGTTTACATGTACGAATAAAGGTATTCTTTCATTTGCATTTTAAAATACATTAAATTCTTTCCAATACTCTCATCGTTTTAGTTTTTGCGGCGTAACAAAGTACGCCGGGTATTTGCTAGTACCTAAATATAAGACTACGGAATTCTTCCAAATGTACTGTCGTTATGCCGCCATGGATTTATGTCACCTTCAGTACGTTAAAGAAGGTTAATTAACTTAAATATGTTAAACTAATGTTTTGAAGCATTTCGAAATCGCTTGCTAAATGTGTATATAAAAGAAAATCGAACTTACATCTAACCATAAGATTACGGAATTCTTCCAAATATACTGTCGTTATGCCGCCATGGCTTTATATCAACTTCAATACATTAAAGAAGGTAAAATAACTTAAATGTGTTAAACTAATGATTTGAAGCATTTCGATATCGATTGCTAAATGCGTATATATAAGAAAATCGACTTTATACCTAAATATAAGACTACGGAATTCTTCCAAATATACTGCCGTTATACCGCCATGGCTTTTAGCCAACTTCCGTTTGTTAAGAAGGTTTATTAACTTAAACATGTTAAACTAATGATTTGAAGCATTTCGATATCGCTGTTTAATGTGTATATAAAAGAAAATCGAATTTATACCTAAACATAAGGTTACGGAATTCTTCCAAATGTACTGTCGTTATGCCGCCATGGCTTTATATCAACTTCAATATGTTTAAGAAGGTTAATTAACCTAAATATTTTATACTAATGATTTGAAGCATTTCGATATCGATTGCTATATGTGTATATACAAGAAAATCGAATTTATACCTAACTATAAGATTACGGAATTCTTCTAAATGCACTGCCGTTATGCCGCCATGGCTTTAAGCCAACTTCCGTTCGTTAAAGAAGGTTTATTAACTTAAATATGCTAAACTATTGATTTGAAGCATTTCGATATCGATTGCTATATGTGTATATACAAGAAAATCGACTTTATACCTAAATATAATATTACGAATTCTTCCAAATGCACTGCCGTTATGCCGCCATGGCTTTATATCAACTTCATCGTTAAAGAAGGTTTATTAACTTAAATATGTTAAACTAATGATTTGAAGCATTTCGATATCGATTGCTAAATGTGTATATACAAGAAAATCGACTTTATACCTAAATATAAGATTACGGAATTCTTCTAAATGCACTGCCGTTATGCCGTTAGGCTTTATGTAACTTCGTAGATAAAGAAGGTTAATTAACTTAAATATGTTAAACTAATGATTTGAAGCATTTCGATATCGATTGCTAAATGTGTATATACAAGAAAATCGACTTTATACCTAAATATAAGATTACGGAATTCTTCTAAATGCACTGCCGTTATGCCGCCATGGCTTTATGTCAACTTCAGTGCGTTAAAGAAGCTTTATTAACTTAAATATATTAAACTATGATTTGAAGCATTTCGATATCGATTGCTAAATGTGTATATACAAGAAAATCGACTTTATACCTAAATATAGATAACGAATTCTTCTAAATGACTGCCGTTATGCCGTTAGGCTTTTGTAGACTTCAGAAGATAAAGAGGTTTAATTAACTTAAATATGTTAAACTAATGATTTGAAGCATTTCGATATCGATTGCTAAATGTGTAAATACAAGAAAATCGACTTTATACCTAAATATAAGATTACGGAATTCTTCTACATGCACTGCCGTTATGCCGCCATGGCTTTATGCCAACTTCAGATCGTTAAAGAAGGTTTATTAACTTAAATATGTTAAACTAATGATTTGAAGCATTTCGATATCGATTGCTAAATGAGTATATACAAGAAAATCGACTTTATACCTAAATATAAGATTACGGAATTCTTCTAAATGCACTGCCGTTATGCCATTATGGCTTTATGTTAACTTCAGTTCATTAAAGAAGCTTTATTAACTTAAATATGTTAAACCGGTTATTTGAAGCATTTCGATATCGATTGCTTAACGCATGTATACAAGAAAGTCGACTTTATACCTAAATATAAGACTACGGAATTCTTCCAAATGTACTGTCGTTATGCCATTATGGCTTTATGTTAACTTCAGTTCATTAAAGAAGCTTTATTAACTTAAATATGTTAAACCAGTTATATGAAGCATTTCGATATCGATTGCTTATCGCATGTATACAAGAAAATCGACTTTATACCTAAATATAAGATTACGAAATTCTTCTTAATGCACTGCCGTTATGCCATTATGGGTTTATGTCACCTTCAGTACGTTAAAGAAAGTTTATTAACTTAAATTTGTTAAACCAATGATTTGAAGCATTTCAATATCGCTTGCTAAATGTGTATATAAAAGAAAATTGAATTTATATGTAAACATAAGATTACGGAATTCTTCCTAATATAATGTCGTTATGCCGCCATGGCTTTATATCAACTTCAGTACGTTAAAGAAGGTTAATTAACTTAAATATGTTAAACCAATGATTTGAAGCATTTCAATATCGCTTGCTAAATGTGTATATAAAAGAAAATCGAATTTATATGTAAACATAAGATTACGGAATTCTTCCTAATATAATGTCGTTTTGCCGCCATGGCTTTATGCCAACTTCAATACGTTAAAGAAGGTTAATTAACTTAAATATGTTAAACTAATGATTTGAAGCATTTCGATATCGATTTCTAAATGCGTATATACAAGAAAATCGACTTTATACCTAAATATAAGATTACGGAAGTTTTTTAATTGCACTGCCGCCATTGCTTTATGCCAACTTCAGTTCGTTAAAGAAGGTTTATAAACTTAAATATTTTAAGTTATGATTTGAAGCATTTCGATATCGATTGCTTAATGTGTATATACAAGAAAAGCTACTTTATACCTAAATATAAGACTACGGAATTCTTCCACATGCACGGCCATTATGCCGCCATGGCTTTATGTTAACTTCAATGCATTGAAGAAGCTTTATAAACTTAAATATATTAAACTAATGATTTGAAGCATTTCGATATCGATTGCTAAATGAGTATATATAAGAAAATCGACTTTATACCTAAATATAAGATCACGGAATTCATCCAAATATACTGCCGTTATGCCGTTAAGGCTTTTGCAGACTTCAGTAAGATAAAGAGGTTTAATTAACTTAAATATGTTAAACGAATGGTTTGTAGCATTTCGATATCGATTCCTAAATGTGTAGATACAAGAAAATCGACTTTGTACCTAAATATAAAGTTATGCCGTTAAGGCTTTTGCAGACTTCAGTAAGATAAAGAGGTTTAATTAACTTAAATATGTTAAACTAATGATTTGAAGCATTTCGATGTCGATAACTAAATGTGTATATACAAGAAAATCGACTTTATACCTAAATAAAAGATTACGGAATTCTTCTACATGCACTGCCTTTATGCCGCCATGGCTACATGCCAACTTCAGATCGTTAAAGAAGGTTTATTAACTTAAATATGTTAAACTAATGATTTGAAGCATTTCGATATCGATTGCTAAATGAGTATATACAAGAAAATCGACCTTATACCTAAATATAAGATCACGGAATTCATCCAAATATACTGCCGTTATGCCGTTAAGGCTTTTGCAGACTTCAGTAAGATAAAGAGGTTTAATTAACTTAAATATGTTAAACGAATGGTTTGAAGCATTTCGATATCGATTGCTAAATGTGTAGATACAAGAAAATCGACTTTGTACCTAAATATAAAGTTATAACATTACGGAATTCTTCTAAATGCACTGCCGTTATACCGTTAAGGCTTTATGTAGAATTCAGTAAGCTAAAAAATGTTTATTAACCTAATATGTTAAACTAATGATTCGAAGCATTTCGATATCGATAGCTAATTGTGTATATACAAGAAAATCGACTTTATACCTAAATATAAGATTATGGAATTCTTCTGCATGCACTGCCGTTATGCCGTTAAGGCGTTTGTAGACTTCAGTAAGATAAAGAGGGTTTATTAACTTAAATATGTTAAATTAATGATTTGAAGCATTTCGATATCGATTGCTAAATGTGTAAATACAAGAAAATCGACTTTATACCTAAATATAAGATTACGGAATTCTTTTACATACACTGCCGTTGTGCCGCCATGGCTACATGCCAACTTCAGATCGTTAAAGAAGGTTTATTAACTTAAATATGTTAAACTAATGATTTGAAGCATTTCGATATCGATTGCCAAATGAGTATATACAAGAAAATCGACTTTATACCTAAATATAAAATTACGGAATTCTTCTAAATACGCTGCCGTTACGCCGTTGAGGCTTTTGTAGACTTCAGCAAGATAGAGAGAATTAATTAACTTAAATATGTTAAACTAATGATTTGAAGCATTTCGATATCGATTGCTAAATGTGTATATACAACAAGATCGACTTTGTACCTAAATATAAGATTACGGAATTCTTCTACATGCACTGCCGTTATGCCGCCATGGCTTTATGTTAACTTCAGTGCGTTAAAGAAGCTTTGTTAACTTAAATATATTAAACTAATGATTTGAAGCATTTCGATATCGATTGCTAAATGAGTATATACAAGAAAGTCGACTTTATACCTAAATATAAGATTACGGAATTCTTCTACATACGCTGCCGTTACGCCGTTGAGGCTTTTGTAGACTTCAGCAAGATAAAGAGGTTTAATTAACTTAAATATGTTAAATTAATGATTTGAAGCATTTCGATATCGATTGCTAAATGTGTATATACAAGAAAATCGACTTTATACCTAAATGTAAATTTACGGAATTCTTCCAAATGCACTGCCGCTATGCCATTAAGGCTTTATTTTAACTTCAGTTAATTAAAGAAGGTTTGTTAACTCAAATATGTTAAACCAGTTATTTTAAGCATTTCGATATCGATTGCTTAATGCATGTATACAAGAAAATCGACTTTATACCTAAATATAAGACTACGGAATTCTTCCAAATGTACTGTCGCTATGCCGCCATGGCTTTTAGCCAACTTCCGTTCGTTAAGAAGGTTTATTAACTTAAATATGTTAAACTAATGATTTGAAGCATTTCGATATCGATTGCTATATGTGTATATACAAGAAAATCGACTTTATACCTAAATACAAGATTACGTAATTCTTCTAAATGTACTGCCGTTATGCCGTTAAGTCTTTTGTAGACTTCAGTAAGATAAGGAGGGTTAGTTAACTTAAATATAATAAATTAATGATTTGAAGCATTTCGATATCGATTGCTAAATGTGTAAATACAAGAAAATCGACTTTATACCTAAATATAAGATTACGGAATTCTTTTACATGCAGTGCCGTTATGCCGCCATGGCTATATGCCAACTTCAGATCGTTAAAGAAGGTTTATTAACTTAAGTATGTTAAACTAATGATTTGAAGCATTTCGATATCGATTGCTAAGTGCGTAAATACAAAAAATCGACTCTATACCTAAATATAAGTTTACGGAATTCTTCTAAATGCACTGCCGTTATACCGCCATGGCTTTTAGCCAACTTCCGTTTGTTAAGAAGGTTTATTAACTTAAATATGCTAAACTATTGATTTGAAGCATTTCGATATCGATTGCTAAATGCATATATACAACAAAATCGACTTTATACCTAAATATAAGATTACGGAATTCTTCTAAATGCACTGCAGTTGTGCCGCCATGGCTTTATGCCAACTTCGGTTCGTTAAAGAAGGTTTATTAACTTAAGTATGTTAAACTAATGATTTGAAGCATTTCGATATCGATTGCTATATGTGTATATACAAGAAAATCGACTTTATACCTAAATATAAGATTACGGAATTCTTCCACATGCACTGCCGTTATGCCGCCATGGCTTTATATTAACTTCAGTGCGTTAAAGAAGCTTTATTAACTTAATTATATTAAACTAATGATTTGAAGCATTTCGATATCGATTGCTAAATGAGTATATACAAGAAAATCGACTTTATACCTAAATATAAGATCACGGAATTCATCCAAATATACTGCCGTTATGCCGTTAAGGCTTTTGTAGACTTCAGTAAGATAAAGAGGTTTAATTAACTTAAATATGCTAAACGAATGGTTTGAACCATTTCGATATCGATTGCTGAATGTGTATATACAAGAAAATCGACTTTGTACCTAAATATAAAGTTATAACATTACGGAATTCTTCTAAATGCCCTGCCGTTATACCGCTAAGTCTTTATGTAGACTTCAGTAAGCTAAAAAATGTTTATTAACTTAATATGTTAAACTAATGATTTGAAGCATTTCGATATCGATAACTAAATGTGTATATACAAGAAAATCGACTTTATACCTAAATAAAAGATTACGGAATTCTTCTACATGCACTGCCTTTATGCCGCCATGGCTACATGCCAACTTCAGATCGTTAAAGAAGGTTTATTAACTTAAATATGTTAAACTTATGATTTGAAGCATTTCGACATCGTTTGCCAAATGTGTATATACAAGAAAATCGACTTTATACCTAAATATAAGATTACGAAATTCTTCTAAATGCACTGCCGTTATGCCGTTAAGTCTTTTGTAGACTTCAGTAAGATAAGGAGGGTTAATTAACTTAAATATAATAAATTAATGATTTGAAGCATTTCGATATCGATTGCTAAATGTGTAAATTCAAGAAAATCGACTTTATACCTAAATATAAGATTACGGAATTCTTTTACATGCAGTGCCGTTATGCCGCCATGGCTATATGCCAACTTCAGATCGTTAAAGAAAGTTTATTAACTTAAATATGTTAAACTAACGATTTGAGGCATTTCGATATCGATTGCTTAATGCGTATATACAAGAAAATCGAATTTATACCTAAATAAAAGATAACGGAATTCTTCTAAATGCACTGCCCTTATGCCATTATGGCTTTATTTTAACTTCAGTTTATTAAAGAAGGTTTATTAACTTAAATATGTTAAACCAGTTATTTGAAGCATTTCGATATCGATTGCTTAATGCATGTATACAAGAAAATCGACTTTATACCTAAATGTAAGACTACGGAATTCTTCCAAATGTACTGTCATTATGCCGCCATGGCTTTATATCAAGTTCAATTCGTTAAAGAAGGTTAATTAATTTAACTATGTTAAACTAATGATTTGAAGCATTTCGATATCGATTGCTAAATGCGTAAATACAAAAAATCGATTCTATACCTAAATATAAGTTTACGGAATTCTTCTAAATGCACTGCCGTTATACCGCCATGGCTGTTAGCCAACTTCCGTTCGTTAAGAAGGTTTATTAACTTAAATATGCTAAACTATTGATTTGAAGCATTTCGATATCAATTGCTAAATGCGTATATACAACAAAATCGACTTTATACCTAAATATAAGATTACGGAATTCTTCTAAATGCACTGCCGTTGTGCCGCCATGGCTTTATGCCAACTTCGGTTCGTTAAAGAAGGTTTATTAACTTAAGTATGTTAAACTAATGATTTGAAGCATTTCGATATCGATTGCTATATGTGTATATACAAGAAAATCGACTTTATACCTAAATATAAGATTACGGAATTCTTCCACATGCACTGCCGTTATGCCGCCATGGCTTTATATTAACTTCAGTGCGTTAAAGAAGCTTTATTAACTTAAATATATTAAACTAATGATTTGAAGCATTTCGATATCGATTGCTAAATGAGTATATACAAGAAAATCGGTTTTATACCTAAATATAAGATCACGGAATTCATCCAAATATACTGCCGTTATGCCGTTAAGGCTTTTGTAGACTTCAGTAAGATAAAGAGGTTTAATTAACTTAAATATGTTAAACGAATGGTTTGAAGCATTTCGATATCGATTGCTGAATGTGTATATACAAGAAAATCGACTTTGTACCTAAATATAAAGTTATAACATTACGGAATTCTTCTAAATGCACTGCCGTTATACCGCTAAGTCTTTATGTAGACTTCAGTAAGCTAAAAAATGTTTATTAACTTAATATGTTAAACTAACGATTTGAAGCATTTCGATATCGATAACTAAATGTGTATATACAAGAAAATCGACTTTATACCTAAATAAAAGATTACGGAATTCTTCTACATGCACTGCCTTTATGCCGCCATGGCTACATGCCAACTTCAGATCGTTAAAGAAGGTTTATTAACTTAAATATGTTAAAATAATGATTTGAAGCATTTCGACATCGATTGCCAAATGTGTATATACAAGAAAATCGACTTTATACCTAAATATAAGATTACGAAATTCTTCTAAATGCACTGCCGTTATGCCATTATGGCTCTATGTTAACTTCAGTTCATTAAAGAAGCTTTATTAACTTAAATTTGTTAAAGCAGTTATTTGAAGCATTTCGATATCGATTGCTTAACGCATGTATACAAGAAAATCGACTTAATAGCTATGCATAAGATTACCGAATTCTTCTAAATGCACTGCCGTTATGCCGCCATGGCTTTATGTCACCCTCAGTACTCTAAGGACGGTTAATTCACTTAAATATGTTAAACTAATGATTTGAGGCATTTCGATATCGCTTGCTAAATGTATATATATAAGAAAATCGAATTTATACCTAAACATAAGATTACGGAATTCTTCTACATGCACTGCCGTTATGCCGCCATGGCTTTATATAAACTTCAATACGTTAAAGGAGGTTAATTATTTTTAATATGTTCAACTAATGGTTTGAAGCATTCCGATATCGATTGCTAAATGTGTAAATACAAGAAAATCGACTTTATACATAAGTATAAAATTATAACATTACGGAATTCTTCTAAATGCACTGCCGTTATACCGTTAAGGCTTTATGTAGAATTCAGTAAGCTAAAAAATGTTTATTAACCTAATATGTTAAACTAATGATTCGAAGCATTTCAAAATCGATAGCTAAATGTGTATATACAAGAAAATCGACTTTATACCTAAATATAAGATTATGGAATTCTTCTAAATGCATTGCCGTTATGCCGTCGTGGCTATATGTACACTTCAGTAAGATAAAGAAGGTTAATTAACTTAAATATGTTAAACTAATGATTCGAAGCATGTCGATATCGATTGCTAAATGTGTATATACAAGAAAATCGGCTTTATACCTAAATGTAAGTTTACGGAATTCTTCCAAATGCACTGCCGTTATGCCGCGTTGGCTTTAAGCCAACTTCCGTTCGTTAAAGAAGGTTTATTAACTTAGATATGTAAAACTTATGATTTGAAGCATTTCGATATCGATTGCTAAATGTGTATATACAAGAAAATCGACTTTATACCTAAATATAAGATTACGGAATTCTTCTAAATACGCTGCCGTTACGCCGTTGAGGCTTTTGTAGACTTCAGCAAGATAAAGAGGTTTAATTAACTTAAATATGTTAAACTAATGATTTGAAGCATTTCGATATCGATTGCTAAATGTGTATATACAAGAAAATCGACTTTATACCTAAATATAAGATTACGGAATTCTTCTACATGCACTGCCGTTATGCCGCCATGGCTACATGCCAACTTCAGATCGGTAAAGAAGGTTTATTAACTTAAATATGTTAAACTAATGATTTGAAGCATTTCGACATCGATTGCCAAATTTGTGTATACTAGAAAATCGAATTTTCTCCTAAATATAAGATTGCGAAATTCTTCTAAATGCATTGCCGTTATGCCATTATGGCTTTATGTTAACTTCAGTTCATTAAAGAAGCTTAATTAACTTAAATATGTTAAACTATTGATTTGAAGCATTTCGATATCGCTTGCTTAACGCACGTATATGTAGCGATTAGCATCTCTCCAAATTGTAATAGATCCACTTATTAACTATTTCCAATATTGTAACTACATAACCACTTTCATCTGGTAATACTGTATTCAGCAAACTAAAATATTTAATCCCGTTAGAATATTGATCACCTCATATTAGCTTCTCCAATTCGTTCTATTCCTTTTGATCATCGGACGAGACCACACGTGTTCTATCGCACGCAACATAAAACATTTATATTTTTATAACATATTTGTAAGTCGGATTTATTTGTAAGTAAATAAATTTTATAAAATTAAGTAGCTGGTTAAATAGTGTTTTACTTATTAACACCTTAACCGCCACATATACAAGAAAATCGACTTTATACCTAAATATAAGACTACGGAATTCTTCCAAATGTACTGTCGTTATGCCGCCATGGCTTTATGTCACCTTCAGTACGTTAAAGAAGGTTAATTAACTTAAATATGTTAAACCAATGATTTGAAGCATTTCTATATCGATTGCTTAATGCATGTATATGTAGCGATTAACATCTCTCCAAATTGTAATAGATCCACTTATTAACTATTTCCAATATTATAACTACTTAACCACTTTCATCTGGTAATACTGTATTCAGCAAACTAAAATATTTAATCCCGTTACAATATTGATCACCTCATATTAGCTTCTCCAATTCGTTCTATTCCTTTTGATCATCGGACGAGACCACACGTGTTCTATCGCACGCAACATAAAACATTTATATTTTTATAACATATTTGTAAGTCGGATTTATTTGTAAGTAAATAAATTTAATAAAATTAAGTAGCTGGTTAAATAGTGTTTTACTTATTAACACCTTAACCGCCACATTGGTGACCCCGACGGCCGAAATTCATACAATATACCGACGTTAAAATCACATTGGCGACGCTCACAACATACCTGACGTCCTACGCCCGACATACAAGCAAAAAATCAACGTGATTTATACACTAACTGCTACATTGGGAACACGTTATTCTGATGTGTGTACCATAACCTCTACATTTGTGAGCCACAATCGTCGAAGTAAATCTCGATAAAGGAGTTCCTCGCGCAAACTCAACCATATCACGCTACGCGGCTTAAGCGATAGAACACTAAGCCTGTCACATCACTCCAGTACCAACTCGGTACAAAGATGACCAACATTAAGCAGTCACCATCGGAAGACAATTCCGAAGATAGGAAACCTCTACAGCCAACATCTAACGTCATTCGACCAATACAGTTTAATCCTGAGAAGCCATCGCTGTGGATCGCCCAAATCGAAGCACAATTTAGGATTCTGGGAGTGGTAAGAGATCTTGACAAATTTTACCACGCGGTTTCCATCCTCGACACGCGACATGCGGCAGAAGTAGAAGACATCATCATTGATCCTCCAACATCAGCACCTTTCAATGCACTCAAAATGGCACTAATTAGTCGTTTTTCTAAATCGAAAGAAGCAAAGCTACAACAGCTTCTCGAAGGTGAGGAGATTTGCGATCGTACGCCATCACAACTCCTGCGCCATCTTAAAGCTCTGGTTCCAGGCGTCGACGAAGATGTACTTAAGGCTAAATGGTTGTCCGCTTTACCGAAAGACACTCGCGCCATGTTAGCATTGCAAACAAATACAACACTGGAAAATTTAGGGGCTAGTGCAGACAGACTGCACGAAATCATACAAGGTATGCACGTTTCATCAGTCTCCAAAAATACTAACAACACTAATGGTGCAGACTTCGCACAACAAATATCAGACTTAACCAAACAGTTAGCAGCACTATCAGCCTTTATTAACAAACGGGAATGCAGATCAAATACACGACAGCATAACAAACCGAGGTCACGTAGCCAGTCCCAACAACATAGGCTGAGCTCTAACGGGCTTTGTTACTATCACTCAAAATACAGTAAAAACGCTATTCGGTGCAAACCAGGTTGCACATTTTCGGGAAACGCCTTAGAGAGTCGCTGATGACGGGTAGTGATTCTCTGAAAAATTCTCACCGTCTTTACATTAGAGATCGAACCTCTGGTACCCAATATCTGGTAGACACAGGTTCCGATTTATCGGTTTTCCCAAAAGAGTGGTCGAAAAATGCAACACCAGCAATTGGTCAAACGCTTCAAGCAGCAAACGGATCCATCATCCAAACATACGGAAAACGGTTATTGTCTCTTAATTTAGGTCTTCGCCGTGATTTTTTGTGGCAATTTATCATCGCCGACGTCACGAAACCAATCATCGGGGCTGACTTCTTGAGTCACTTTGACTTGTTAGTCGACCTCAAGCGAAGATGTCTACTCGACGGACGTACTGGATTAACATCACCCGCTTTAATTGCTCCAATAACGAATACAATTTCCATCCGATCAATTAAAGAAGATACAATATACCACAAACTACTACGAAATTTTCCGCAGATTACAAATTCAGACAGCGTAACAAGAGGGAAGAAACACAACACTTTCCATCAAAATACGTACTTCAAATGGACCACCAGTGACCAGCAAAGCACGCCGTTAACCACCGGATAAACTACAAGCTGCACGTCACGAGTTTGATGACATGATCAAACTGGGAATCGCTCGACCTTCGAACAGTCCATGGTCATCGCCACTGCACCTAACAGCGAAAAGCACTGGGGGATGGCGACCATGTGGAGACTACCGCAGTCTAAATGTTCGCACAATTCCAGATAAATACCCCGTACGCTGCCTTGAGGACTTTACCGCAACATTACATGGTAAAAACATTTTTTCAACTATAGATTTGGTTCGTGCATTTAACCAAATCCCGGTCGCACCAGAAGACATTTCTAAAACGGCCATTATAACGCCTTTTGGACTATTTGAGTTTCCTTATATGACCTTTGGTCTAAGAAACGCAGCTCAAACGTTTCAAAGGTTCATCGATGAAGTAACACGAGATCTTCCATTCTTATTCGTATATATCGACGATATCCTGGTAGCTTCAGCCAATGATCGTGAACATTTGCAACATCTTGAAATTTTATTTAAACGCCTTCTAGATTATGGATTAGTCATTAATCCCACAAAATCAAATTTTGGTTTAACAGAGGTAAAATTCTTGGGCCACACAGTCAACAAAAATGGTATAACACCATTAAAAGATAAGGTTAACGCTATCCCAAGTATTGAATTTCCTACTACTATCAAAAGTTTAAGAAGATTTCTTGGTACAATAAATTTTTACAGGAAATTCATCAAACAAGCGGCCGAAATCCTCGCTCCTCTCAACTCACTGCTGGAAGGTCCAAACGTCAAGAATTCGCAAAGAATAGAATGCACCAAAGAGCTTCAATTATCGTTCAACAAAGCAAAGCAAGCACTTGTTCAAACAACATTACTGGTACATCCAAATACAAACACTCAATGGGCAATCTTTACAGACGCTTCCGAACATGGTATAGGCGCCGTCCTACAGCAACATGTCAACAACACTTGGCAACCATTAGCATTTTTCAGTAAAAAGCTTCCATCGTCAATACAGAAATTATCTACATATGATCGTGAACTACATGCAATATTCGAAGCCGTAAAATATTTTCGACACATCTTCGAAGGACGTCACGTGATCGTTTTCACAGACCATAAGCCACTACAGCACGCTTTCCACCAACGCACAGAACGAGCCTCCCCTTGGCAGTTCCGTCGTTTGGATTTTATTTGTCAATTTACTTCGGATATCAGACACATTTCAGGACACCAGAACATCGTTGCAGATACGCTCTCCCGCGTCAACGCGATTTCTAAACCCGTCACTACACAAAGTTTAGCAACAGCACAGCAAAACGATACAGAATTGCAGCAATTACTCAACAATCCGTCAACATCACTATCACTACAGAAAATACAGGCAGATGTCAACGAACCAGCTCTGTACTGTGATTTAACTAATGGATCTATACGACCATATGTCCCAGTTTCACTCAGAAAACATTTATTCGATTCTTCACATTCCTTGGCACATCCCGGAATAAAGGCATCGCAAAAGCTAGTGAGTAAACGATTTGTGTGGCCGTCAATAAACAAAGACTGCCGCACATGGGCAAAAGCTTGCATCGACTGTCAACGTAACAAAATTCAACGACACGTATCATCACCTATCGGTACTTTTCAAGCACCCTCACAACGATTCGAACACATACATATAGACTTGGTTTCTCTACCAACGTCTAAAGGATTTAATCAATGTTTGACTATAATCGATCGTTTTACGCGTTTTCCAGAAGCCATACCTCTGGAAAACGGTACAGCAGACACTGTAGCACGAGCACTACTCGCCCACTGGATCGCTAGATACGGTGTACCAAAACGAATAACATCCGATCAAGGACGACAATTTGAGTCAAAACTTTTTAACTCACTGTCGCAGATTCTTGGCATCAAACATCTAAGGACTTCTCCATATCATCCGCAATCAAATGGCTTAGTCGAACGTTTCCATCGCCAACTCAAGTCTGCACTCCTTTGCCATCGAGATACTTGGCTAGACGCTCTACCAGTTGTACTACTTGGCCTTCGAACAGCATGGAAAGAAGACATGGGTACAACGCCAGCCGAACTCGTTTATGGAGAATCAATACGTTTGCCTGGAGAATTCATTGCTCCTTCAAACAATCAAACAACAACTGCCGAACTATTACAGAATTTAAAACAACATTTCCAAAATCTAGCACCAGCAGAAACGTCAAGACACGGAAAGAGATCAATTTTTTATTTTAAAGACCTAAACACCTGTTCTCATGTTTTGGTACGAAATGATCATATAGAAATATCATTCTCATCGCCCTACGAAGGACCGTTCAAAGTTATTGCTCGTCACGACAAATATTTCGTCATAGACTACCAAGGCAACCCAACCTCTATTTCAGTCGACAGACTTAAACCAGTATACGTAGCCGACAGCGACGTAAACGAACTAGAATTCTTCACACCAGCCGAGAAAATTCAACGTACTTCTTTTGGAGTTAAGTTTAGTGATAAGAACACCTATATTCCAAATTAATGTATAAAATTTAAATTACTTCTTAAAAACTTTAAATTTTTTTAAGAAGGGGAGTATTGTAGCGATTAGCATCTCTCCAAATTGTAATAGATCCACTTATTAACTATTTCCAATATTGTAACTACATAACCACTTTCATCTGGTAATACTGTATTCAGCAAACTAAAATATTTAATCCCGTTACAATATTGATCACCTCATATTAGCTTCTCCAATTCGTCCTATTCCTTTTGATCATCGGACGAGACCACACGTGTTCTATCGCACGCAACATAAAACATTTATATTTTTATAACATATTTGTAAGTCGGATTTATTTGTAAGTAAATAAATTTAATAAAATTAAGTAGCTGGTTAAATAGTGTTTTACTTATTAACACCTTAACCGCCACATATACAAGAAAATCGACTTTATACCTAAATATAAGACTACGGAATTCTTCCAAATGTACTGTCGTTATGCCGCCATGGCTTTATGTCACCTTCAGTACGTTAAAGAAGGTTAATTAACTTAAATATGTTAAACCAATGATTTGAAGCATTTCGATATCGCTTGCTTAATGCGTATATAAAAGAAAATCGAATTTATATCTAAACATAAGATTACGGAATTCTTCCTTATATAATGTCGTTATGCCGCCATGGCTTTATATCAACTTCAATACGTTAAAGAAGGTTAAATAACTTAAATATGTTAATCTAATGATTTGAAGCATTTCGATATCGATTTCTTAATGCGTATATACAAGAAAATCGACTTTATACCTAAATATAAGATTACGGAATTCTTCTAATGCACTGCCGCCATTGCTTTATGCCAACTTCAGTTCGTTAAAGAAGGTTTATAAACTTAAATATTTTAAATTATGATTTGAAGCATTTCGATATCGATTGCTATATGTGTATGCTGTTATTCAAGAAAATCGACTTTATAACTAAGCATAAGACTAACGAATTCTTCTAAATGCACTGCCGTTATACCGTTAAGGCTTTATGTAGAATTCAGTAAGCTAAAAAATGTTTATTAACTTAATATGTCAAACTAATGATTCGAAGCATTTCGATATCGATAGCTAAATGTGTATATACAAGAAAATCGACTTTATACCTAAATATAAGATTATGGAATTCTTCTGCATGCACTGCCGTTATGCCGTCGTGGCTTTATGTAAACTTCATTTTGTTAAAGAAGGTTTATAATCTTAAATATGTTAAGATAATGATTTGAAGCATTTCAACATCGATTGCTAAATGTGTATATACAAGAAAATCGACTTTATACCTAAATGTAAGTTTACGGAATTCTTCCAAATGCACTGCCGTTATGCCGCGTTGGCTTTATGCCAACTTCCGTTCGTTAAAGAAGGTTTATTAACTTAAATATGTAAAACTTATGATTTGAAGCATTTCGATATCGATTGCTAAATGTGTATATACAAGAAAATCGACTTTATACTTAAATATAAGATTACGGAATTCTTCTAAATACGCTGCCGTTACGCCGTTGAGGCTTTTGTAGACTTCAGCAAGATTAAGAGGTTTAATTAACTTAAATATGTTAAACTAATGATTTGAAGCATTTCGATATCGATTGCTAAATGTGTTTATACAAGAAAATCGACTTTATACCTAAATATAAGATTACGGAATTCTTCTAAATACGCTGCCGTTACGCCGTTGAGGCTTTTGTAGACTTCAGCAAGATAAAGAGGTTTAATTAACTTAAATATGTTAAACTAATGATTTGAAGCATTTCGATATCGATTGCTAAATGTGTATATACAAGAAAATCGACTTTATACCTAATTATAAGATTACGGAATTCTTCTACGTGCACTGCCGTTATGCCGCCATGGCTTTATGTTAACTTCAGTGCGTTAAAGAAGCTTTATTAACTTAAATATATTAAACTAATGTTTCGAAGCATTTCGATATCGATTGCTAAATGGGTATATACAAAAAATCGACTTTATACCTAATTATAAAGTTACGGAATTCTTCTACGTGCACTGCCGTTATGCCGCCATGGCTTTATGTTAACTTCGGTTCATTAAAGAAGCTTTATTAACTTAAATATATTAAACTAATGATTTGAAGCATTTCGATATCGATTGCTAAATGAGTATATACAAAAAAATCGACTTTATACCTAAATATAAGATTACGGAATTCTTCTAAATACGCTGCCGTTACGCCGTTGAGGCTTTTGTAGACTTCAGCAAGATAAAGAGGTTTAATTAACTTAAATATGTTAAACCAATGATTTGAAGCATTTCAATATCGCTTGCTAAATGTGTATATAAAAGAAAATCGAATTTATATCCAAACATAAGATTACGGAATTCTTCCTAATATAATGTCGTTATGCCGCCATGGCTTTATATCAACTTCAATACGTTAAAGAAGGTTAATTAACTTAAATATGTTAATCGAATGATTTGAAGCATTTCGATATCGATTTCTTAATGCGTATATACAAGAAAATCGACTTTATACCTAAATATAAGATTTCGGAATTCTTTTAGTTGCACTGCCGCCATTGCTTTATGCCAACTTCAGTTCGTTAAAGAAGGTTTATAAACTTAAATATTTTACATTATGATCTGAAGCATTTCGATATCGATTGCTATATGTGTATGCTGTTATTCAAGAAAATCGACTTTATATCTAAGCATAAGATATCCGAATTCTTCTAAATGCACTGCCGTTATACCGTTAAGGCTTTATGTAGAATTCAGTAAGCTAAAAACTGTTTATTAACTAAATATGTCAAACTAATGATTCGAAGCATTTCGATATCGATAGCTAAATGTGTATATACAAGAAAATCGACTTTATACCTAAATATAAGATTATGGAATTCTTCTGCATGCACTGCCGTTATGCCGTCGTGGCTTTATGTAAACTTCATTTTGTTAAAGAAGGTTTATAATCTTAAATATGTAAAAATAATGATTTGAAGCATTTCGACATCGATTGCTAAATGTGTATATACAAGAAAATCGACTTTATACCTAAATGTAAGTTTACGGAATTCTTCCAAATGCACTGCCGTTATGCCGCGTTGGCTTTAAGCCAACTTCCGTTCGTTAAAGAAGGTTTATTAACTTAAATATGTAAAACTTATGATTTGAAGCATTTCGATGTCGATTGCTAAATGTGTATATACAAGAAAATCGACTTTATACTTAAATATAAGATTACGGAATTCTTCTAAATACGCTGCCGTTACGCCGTTGAGGCTTTTGTAGACTTCAGCAAGATTAAGAGGTTTAATTAACTTAAATATGTTAAACTAATGATTTGAAGCATTTCGATATCGATTGGTAAATGTGTATATACAAGA
>CM050324.1:939021-970021 GCA_027475135.1 Bactrocera correcta
GATTACGGAATTCTTCCAAATGTACTGCCGCTATGCCGCCATGGCCTTATGTCCCCTTCAGTACGTTAAAGAAGGTTAATTAACTTAAATATGTTAAACTGATGATTTGAAGCATTTCGATATCGATTGCTTAATTTTTTATATAAAAGAAAATCGAATTTATATCTAAACATAAGATTACGGAATTCTTCCAAATGTACTGTCGTTATGCCGCCATGGCTTTATATCAACTTCAATACGTTAAAGAAAGTTAGTTAACTTAAATATGTTAAACCAGTTATTTGAAGCATTTCGATATCGATTGCTTAATGCATGTATACAAGAGAATCGACTTTATCTATACTAATTATATAAAATGGCTTATATGAAAAATGTTTGTAACGGCTAATCTCCTAAAGTTCTGAAGCGATTTTTATAAATTTTTTTTTTAAAATAAAGCATTTGCTCTAGGCTCGCGAGTGGCATACTTATTTTTTTAATTTTCCGAAATCAAATCCTTTTTCTTTCGGGTTGAAGTTTTTGAAAAACCAAAAATATTGCAAGCATAAGGTTTTTCGTTCACCAAACGCAGTCTACAGCGAAGCGCGCTTTGTGTGTGTGCGTGAGCCCTTTATCGTTTGCGGCACGCACTCTCTCTCTCTTCCATCTCTGCGCATCTTTTCCAGCTTAACGTAATGAAGTAAACTACATACATATGTTTGCACTCTCTCTCTTCCATCTCTCGCATCTTTTACTACATAACTTATTGAAGTAAAGTACAAAGCAAAAAAGTTTGCATATATAAATGATCGCTGAACAAGTGAAACAGCACAATCAAATGCTCGCATAAATTGCCGTATGTATGCATGTACATCTATACTAATTATCTATACTCTATACTAATTATATAAAATCGCTTATATAAAAAATATTTGTAACGGCTAATCTCCTAAAGTTCTGAAGCGATTTTTATAAATTTTTTTTTAAAATAAAGCATTTGCTCTAGGCTCGCGAGGTGGGTTTTTCATGTGTGGTTTTCATGTGTGTCTGCGAAATACTTGCTGGTTTCTTTTAACTTTATTGTATTTATGATCGTATTCTGCAAAGGGTAGAGTAAAATTGAAAATTTATTGTCTTTAAATTAAAAGGTAAAGATTAGATTTAAGCGAAACTAATTTGGTTAATAATAAATATATGGTTTTTACAATAAAAGCTTTCAGAGATGCCAAAAGCAAAATCTCAATTATTTAGATCTTCATCAAATAGACGGCAAATTCAGCTAAGACGAAATGAGACGGTCGATGAGAGTGCAAATCGCGTATAGAATGTAAGGTTGCGAATGATGCAGAATAGACAAGGGGCGATTGCTTTCAAATCAGCGTTTAACTATAAACCGGATTGTAATTATTTGGACCATTCCCTTTTATTCATTGGTCGAATGAATGTCATTTGCAATTTTTGTAAGGCTAAAAAGTGGGTGAAAGAGGCACCAGGTATGTGTTGTAGCAAGGGCCATGTAAAACTATTAGATATAGGTGAGCCTCCGCAGCCAATCAAAGCGCTGCTTACAGGCGAGCATCAGGCGTCCAGTCACTTTAAAAAAAATATAAGAAAATACAATGGTTGTTTCGCTATGACTTCGTTTGGTGGTAATGAAGTTAGGGAGGGTAATTTCATGCCAACGTTTAAAATACATGGGCAAATTTACCACGATATTGGGAGTTTATTGCCAGCGCCGAACACAACACCAACATTTTTGCAAATATATTTTTCGTCCGAAGAGGAACAACTTTCTTTACGTCAAAGTGCTACACCAACTCTTCAACGAGACATTTTGAAATCAATTCAAGAAATTCTTCGAGTAAATAATGTGTATGTTAGAAGTTTCAAGACATCTATAGACCGTATGCCCACTAATTCGAATAATTATAAGGTTGTAATCCATGCGGACAAGCGCCCCGCTAATGAACATTATGGCCGCTATAATGCCCCCGTCGCAGATGAGGTCGCAGTATTGATGGTTAACGAAAATTCTGGCCCCCGTGATATTATTTTACATTCACGTGACAACACTCTCCATAGGGTATCAGAACTTCATCGTTCATATGATCCCTTGCAGTACCCTGTTATATTTTTGAATGGTGAGGACGGTTATTGTATTAATATACCGCAAACTTGTCCAAACAGTGGGGCGCCTATTCCACAAAAAAAAATTTCCTGTATGCAATTTTACGCATATAGAATTATGGTAAGGGAAGATAGCTTTAATGCGATTCATAGGTATGGATATCTCTTCAACCAATACTGTGTGGACATGGCTGCTAAAATGATTACGGAAAGGCTGAATTTTATACGAGGACATCAAAAGACGTTACGTGGAGAAAATTATATTCACCTAAGAGATGCGGTTAACGAAGATCGCAACCCCGAAAATATTGGCCAGTTGGTAATTTCGCCTTCTTCGTTTACTGGCTCACCTCGATATTTGCATGAACGGACACAAGATGCACTCTTATATGTCCGTCATTATGGTAGACCTGACTTATTTGTAACTTTTACATGTAATCCAGAATGGAGTGATATCAAAAACGAATTGTTTCCAAATCAACGACCTTGTGAGCGTCATGACATTGTTTCAAGAATATTCCATATCAAACTACATCAACTCATGAGTATAATTACGAAAAAAGAAATTTTTGGGAAAGTTAGGTGCCATATGTTTACAGTTGAATGGCAAAAACGGGGTTTGCCTCACGCGCATATTTTAATTTGGCTAGCAGACAAAGTTCTACCCGATGAAATGGATCGGATTATATCAGCGGAAATTCCAAATAAAGAAGTAGATCCTTTGCTGTATGATATTGTTACTAAAAATATGATTCACGGTCCATGTGGGTCTAATAACCCATCAGCACCCTGCATGTCGAATGGACGATGCTCAAAAAGATACCCGCGCGAGTTTCTGCAGCATACTCAGACCGGAGAAGATGGATATCCAAAATATAGGCGAAAGTCTCCAGCGGATGGCGGACATACCCATTTACTTGCCTCTGGGTACAAAGTCGACAATCGATGGATTGTTCCATATTGCCCCGTTCTTTCCAGGTGTTTCTCCGCCCACATCAATGTAGAGTACTGCCATTCTGTGCAAGCAATTAAATACATTTTTAAATATGTCAACAAAGGCAGCGACGCAGCGACCTTTTCTGTTCAGAACAATAAAGACGAGGTGCAAAATTTTTTGAATGGACGATATCTAAGTACATCGGAGGGTATTTGGAGGTTATTGGGATTTTCAGTTCATGAGCGTTTCCCAACAGTTGTACATTTATCTGTTCTCTTAGAAAATGGACAAAGAGTGTACTTCACACCGAATAATGTTGAACACGTGCTACAGCAACCACAACAAACAACTTTGACAGCATTTTTTCCCTTTGTTCCGTTGATAATTTTGCAAAAACTTTGTTGTATTCTGAAGTACCCACATTCTACACCTGGACTAATAAAAAATGGCAACGTAGAAAACGTGGACAGAATGTCCCTAATCATCCCGGTATTAAGCGAGATACTGCGTTAGGAAGGGTATACACAATACATCCCAATTACTCAGAATGCTTCTACCTTAGACTATTGCTGCATCATGTTCGAGGACCGACATCTTTCACTGATTTACGGCGAGTAGATGGTCAACTATATTCAACATATCAGGCGGCTTGCCGAGCACGACAATTGCTACAGGACGATAGCCACTGGAAGAATACATTGTTTGATGCCACCATTTCTGATAGCGCATGCAAAATGCGAGAGCTTTTTGCGATAATGCTTATTTATTGTGAAATTTCTGATCCGGAAGGATTATGGAATTTATTCCGCAAAGATTTATGTGCAGATATTTTACATAATATGCGCGAGAGTAGTAATGATCCTGAGATGGAGTTTACTGGTGACATTTTTAATACAGGACTAATTTTACTTGAGAATTTAGTTTTCTCTTACGGAGAAAAACACCTAAAGGATTTCGGTTTGCCTGAACCAAATCGAAGTAACTCAAACTTAGACCCCATTTGTTACACGCGGGAAACAACGTATAATACCCATGAGCTACAGCAATTTTTACTAGCAAATGAACCAAAGCTAACGTCAGAGCAACGAATAATATACGATAAGATCATTTCAAGTGTGGATAATAATATGGGAAATGTTTTTTTTATAGACGCGCCAGGAGGGACAGGCAAAACCTTCGTAACTTCACTAATTTTAGCTAAAGTTCGTGGTGAAGGCAAAATTGCTGTTGCAGTTGCTTCTTCAGGTATTGCTGCTACTCTTCTGTGTGGAGGAAGAACTGCTCATTCTACGTTTAAGCTACCACTTAGTTTTTTACCGGAACAAAGGTGTACTTGTTCGATCAAGAAAAATAGCCCTATGGCCGAAATACTTCAGAAAGCATCGCTAATAATATGGGACGAGTGCACAATGTCTCATAAGTGTCATATCGATGCGGTCGATACAACTCTTAAAGATTTAAGATCTTCGCATGCGGCAATGGGTGGAGTTACATTCGTATTCACAGGAGACTTTAGACAAACTCTACCGGTGGTTCCTAAGGGTACAAGAGCAGATATTGTTAACGCGTGCATAAAGAAATCGGAATTGTGGTCTCATGTACAAAAATTAAAATTGACTGCCAACATGCGAATAAAGCTTTGTGGAGCTGGACCATCCAATCGGTTTGCAAAGTTCCTACTTAAAATAGGTAACGGTTGCAAATCTGTCACCAAAGATGGTTATGTAATAATGCCAGATATTGCAGGAACCTGTGTTAGAACAGTTGACCAACTTATTGATAACGTGTATCCAGATATTATTAATTTGCACCAAAAGGACTCTAAGTGGTTATATGAGCGAGCTATAATTACTTCGACGAATTCCGCTGCAGACGAAATTAACAAAGCCGTTTGTCAAAGAATATTATCGGAATATAAAATTTACAATTCTTTTGACACAGTGACAGATGAAGGAGACGTTGTTCACTATCCAACGGAGTTTCTTAACTCTCTTAATCCCTCGGGACTACCTCCACTTCAACTAGAACTTAAAATTGGTACGCCAATAATCCTTCTACGAAACCTTAAGCCCCCCAATTTATGTAATCGCACTCGACTGAAGATAACGCAATTGATGGCTAATATCATTCAAGCAAACATTTTAACCGGACCTGCAGCAGGCGAAAGCACAATGATCCCTCGGATACCAATGATACCTACAGAACTTCCATTTAGTTTCAAAAGAGTACAGTTCCCCGTTAAGAAGTATTTTGCGATTACCATTAATAAGTCCCAAGGGCAAACATTTAATACTGTTGGCATAGATCTTCGAAACGAAGTATTTTCTCACGGTCAATTATATGTGGCTCTGTCACGAATTGGTTCCCCGCAAAACCAAACTGTTCTCATTTCTGGCAATGGAAATAAAACAAAAAATGTTGATTCACTGAAGTTTTTAATAATTAAAATATATCCTTTTTGGTTATTGTTCCAAAATACATCAATTATAGTATACCTTATTTCATATCTTGAATTAATATTTACTCTATACAATCCTATTTATTTTATGTAAGAGTTTTGAATTGTTACCTTTTTGTTATCTATTTTTAATTTTTCTGTAAAAAAGAATTTAATAAACAAATTATTTATAACGTTAATGAATTTAAAAGTGTTTGCAATTAATTCAAATATGGGTAGTAAATATTTGTAAGTCTAACATAAGTTACACAATATACTCATGTATGTGTGTTTACATGTACGAATAAAGGTATTCTTTCATTTGCATTTTAAACTACATTAAATTCTTTCCAATACCCTCATCGTTTTAGTTTTTGCGGCGTAACAAAGTACGCCGGGTATTTGCTAGTACCTAAATATAAGACTACGGAATTCTTCCAAATGTTCTGTCGTTATGCCGCCATGGATTTATGTCACCTTCAGTACGTTAAAGAAGGCTAATTAACTTAAATATGTTAAACTAATGTTTTGAAGCATTTCGAAATCACTTGCTAAATGTGTATATAAAAGAAAATCGAACTTACATCTAACCATAAGATTACGGAATTCTTCCAAATATACTGTCGTTATGCCGCCATGGCTTTATATCAACTTCAATACACTAAAGTAGGTAAAATAACTTAAATGTGTTAAACTAATGATTTGAAGCATTTCGATATCGATTGCTAAATGCGTATATACAAGAAAATCGACTTTATACCTAAATATAAGACTACGGAATTCTTCCAAATACACTGTCGTTATGCTGTCATGGCTTTATATAATCTTCAATACGTTAAGAAAGGTTAATTAACTTAAACATGTTAAACTAATGATTTGAGGCATTTCGATATCGCTGTTTAATGTGTATATAAAAGAAAATCGAATTTATACCTAAACATAAGGTTACGGAATTCTTCCAAATGTACTGTCGTTATGCCGCCATGGCTTTATATCAACTTCAATATGTTTAAGAAGGTTAATTAACCTAAATATGTTAAACTAATGATTTGAAGCATTTCGATATCGATTGCTATATGTGTATATACAAGAAAATCGAATTTATACCTAACTATAAGATTACGGAATTCTTCCAAATGCACTGCCATTATGACGCCATGGCTTTATGTAAACTTCAGTAAGATAAAGAAGGTTAATTAACTTAAACATGTTAAACTAATGATTTAAAGCATTTTGTTATCGATTGCTAAATGTGTATATACAAGAAAATCTACTTTATACCTAAATATAATATTACGTAATTCTTCTAAATGCACTGCCGTTATGCCGCCATGGCTTAAGGCCAACTTCCATGCGTTAAAAAAGGTTTATTAACTTATATATGCTAAACTAATGATTTGAAGCATTTCGATTTCGATTGCTAAATGTGTTTATACAAGAAAATCGACTTTATACCTAAATATAAGACTACGGAATTCTTCCAAATGCATTGCCGTTACACCGTTATGGCTTTATGTAAGCTTCGGTGAGATAAAGAAGGTTAATTAACTTAACTCTGTTAAACTAATTATTTGAAGCATTTCCATATCGATTGCTAAATGCGTAAATACAAAAAATCGATTTATACCTAAATATAAGATTACGGAATTCTTCTAAATGCACTGCCGTTATGCCGCCATGGCTTTAAGCCAACTTCCGTTCGTTAAAGAAGGTTTATTAACTTAAATATGCTAAACTATTGATTTGAAGCATTTCGATATCGATTGCTTAATGTGTATATACAAGAAAATCGACTTTATAGCTAAATATAAGATTACGTAATTCTTCTAAATGCACTGCCGTTATGCCGTTAAGTCTTTTGTAGACTCCAGTAAGATAAGGGAGGTTAATTAACTTAAATATGTTAAATTAATGATTTGAAGCATTTCGATATCGATTGCTAAATGTGTAAATACAAGAAAATCGACTTTATACCTAAATATAAGATTACGGAATTCTTCTAAATGCACTGCCGTTATGCCGTTATGGCCTTATGTTAAGTTCAGTTCGTTAAAGATAGTTTATTAACTTAAATATTTGAAACTAATGAGTTGAATATAAATGTGTATATACAACAAAATCGACTTTGTACCTAAATATAAGATTACAGAATTCTTCTAAATGCACTGTCGTTATGCCGCCATGGCTTTATGTTAACTTCAGTGCGTTAAAGAAGCTTTATTAACTTAAATGTATTAAACTAATGATTTTAGGCATTTCGATATCGATTGCTAAATGTGTATATACAAGAAAGTCGACTTTATACCTAAATATGAGATTACGTAATTCTTCTAAATGCACTGCCGTTATGCCGTTAAGTCTTTTGTAGACTTCAGTAAGATAAGGAGGGTTAATTAACTTAAATATGTTAAACTAATTATTTGAAGCATTTCCATATCGATTGCTAAATGCGTAAATACAAAAAATCGATTTATACCTAAATATAAGATTACGGAATTCTTCTAAATGCACTGCCGTTATGCCGCCATGGCTTTAAGCCAACTTCCGTTCGTTAAAGAAGGTTAATTAACTTAAATATATTAAACTAATGATTTGAAGCATTTCAATATCGATTGCTAAATGAGTATATACGAGAAAATCGACTTTATATCTAAATATAAGATTACGGAATTCTTCTACATACACTGCCGTTACGCCGTTGAGGCTTTTGTAGACTTCAGCAAGATAGAGAGGTTTAATTAACTTAAATATGTTAAACGAATGATTTGAAGCATTTCGATATCGATTGCTAAATGTGTATATACAAGAAAATCTACTTTATACCTAAATATAAGACTACGGAATTCTTCCACATGCACGGCCATTATGCCGCCATGGCTTTATGTTAACTTCAATGCATTAAAGAAGCTTTATTAACTTAAATATATTAAACTAATGATTTAAAGCATTTCGATATCGATTGCTAAATAAGTATATACAAGAAAATCGACTTTATATCTAAATGTAAGTTTACGCAATTCTTCTAAATACGTTGCCGTTACGCCGTTGAGGCTTTTGTAGACTTCAGCAAGATAAAGAGGTTTAATTAACTTAAATATGTTAAACTAAAGATTTGGAGCATTTCGATATCGATAACTAAATGTGTATATACAGGAAAATCGACTTTATACCTAAATATAAGATTACCGAATTCTTCTACATGCACTGTCGTTATGCCGCCATGGCTACATGCCAACTTCAGATACTTAAAGAAGGTTTATTAACTTAAGTATGTTAAACTAATGATTAAAAGCATTTCGACATCGATTGCCAAATGTGTATTTACAAGAAAATCGACTTTATACCTAAATATAAGATTACGAAATTCTTCTAAATGCACTGCCGTTATGCCATTATGGCTTTATGTTAACTTCAGTTCATTAAAGAAGCTTTATTAACTTAAATATGTTAAACCAGTTATTCGAAGCATTTCGATATCGATTGCTTAACGCATGTATACAAGAAAATCGACTTTATACCTAAATATAAGACTACGGAATTCTTCCAAATGTACTGTCGTTATGCCAATATGGCTTTGTGTTAACTTCAGTTCATTAAAGAAGCTTTATTAACTTAAATATGTTAAACCAGTTATTTGAAGCATTTCGATATCGATTGCTTAACGCATGTGTACAAGAAAATCGACTTTATACCTAAATATAAGATTACGAAATTCTTCTAAATGCACTGCCGTTTTGCCATTATGGCTTTATGTCACCTTCAGTACGTTAAAGAAAGTTAATTAAATTAAATTTGTTAAACCAATTATTTGAAGCATTTCAATATCGCTTGCTAAATGTGTATATAAAAGAAAATCGAATTTATATCTAAACATAAGATTACGGAATTCTTCCTAATATAATGTCGTTATGCCGCCATGGCTTTATGTCAAGTTCAGTACGTTAAAGAAGGTTAATTAACTTAAATATGTTAAACCAATGATTTGAAGCATTTCAATATCGCTTGCTAAATGTGTATATAAAAGAAAATCGAATTTATATGTAAACATAAGATTACGGAATTGTTCCTAATATAATGTCGTTATGCCGCCATGGCTTTATGCCAACTTCAATACGTTAAAGAAGGTTAATTAACTTAAATATGTTAAACTAATCATTTGAAGCATTTCGATATCGATTTCTTAATGCGTATATACAAGAAAATCGACTTTATACCTAAATATAAGATTACGGAATTTTTTAATTGCACTGCCGCCATTGCTTTATGCCAACTTCAGTTCGTTAAAGAAGGTTTATAAACTTAAATATTTTAAGTTATGATTTAAAGCATTTCGATATCGATTGCTTGATGCGTATATACAAGAAAATCTACTTTATACCTAAATATAAGACTACGGAATTCTTCCGCATGCACGGCCATTATGCCGCCATGGCTTTATGTTAACTTCAATGCATTAAAGACGCTTTATTAACTTAAATATATTAAACTAATGATTTGAAGCATTTCGATATCGATTGCTTAATGAGTATATACAAGAAAATCGACTTTATACCTAAATATAAGATTACGGAATTCTTCTAAATACGCTGCCGTTACGCCGTTGAGGCTTTTGTAGACTTCAGCAAAATAAAGAGGTTTAATTAACTTAAATATGTTAAACTAATGATTTGAAGCATTTCGATATCGATTGCTAAATGTGTATATACAAGAAAATCGACTTTATACCTAAATATAAGATTACGGAATTCTTCTACATGCACTGCCGTTATGCCGCCATGGCTTTATGTTAACTTCAGTGCGTTAAAGAAGCTTTATTAACTTAAATATGTTAAACTAATGATTAAAAGCATTTCGACATCGATTGCCAAATGTGTATTTACAAGAAGATCGACTTTATACCTAAATATAAGATTACGAAATTCTTCTAAATGCACTGCCGTTATGCCATTATGGCTTTATGTTAACTTCAGTTCATTAAAGAAGCTTTATTAACTTAAATATGTTAAACCAGTTATTCGAAGCATTTCGATATCGATTGCTTAACGCATGTATACAAGAAAATCGACTTTATACCTAAATATAAGACTACGGAATTCTTCCAAATGTACTGTCGTTATGCCAATATGGCTTTGTGTTAACTTCAGTTCATTAAAGAAGCTTTATTAACTTAAATATGTTAAACCAGTTATTTGAAGCATTTCGATATCGATTGCTTAACGCATGTGTACAAGAAAATCGACTTTATACCTAAATATAAGATTACGAAATTCTTCTAAATGCACTGCCGTTTTGCCATTATGGCTTTATGTCACCTTCAGTACGTTAAAGAAAGTTAATTAAATTAAATTTGTTAAACCAATTATTTGAAGCATTTCAATATCGCTTGCTAAATGTGTATATAAAAGAAAAACGAATTTATATCTAAACATAAGATTACGGAATTCTTCCTAATATAATGTCGTTATGCCGCCATGGCTTTATGTCAATTTCAGTACGTTAAAGAAGGTTAATTAACTTAAATATGTTAAACCAATGATTTGAAGCATTTCAATATCGCTTGCTAAATGTGTATATAAAAGAAAATCGAATTTACATGTAAACATAAGATTACGGAATTCTTCCTAATATAATGTCGTTATGCCGCCATGGCTTTATGCCAACTTCAATACGTTAAAGAAGGTTAATTAACTTAAATATGTTAAACTAATCATTTGAAGCATTTCGATATCGATTTCTAAATGCGTATATACAAGAAAATCGACTTTATACCTAAATATAAGATTACGAAATTCTTCTAAATGCACTGCCGTTATGCCATTATGGCTTTATGTTAACTTCAGTTCATTAAAGAAGCTTTATTAACTTAAATATGTTAAACCAGTTATTTGAAGCATTTCGATATCGATTGCTTAACGCATGTATACAAGAAAATCGACTTTATAACTAAGCATAAGATTACCGAATTCTTCTAAATGCACTGCCGTTATGCCGCCATGGCTTTATGTCACCTTCAGTACTTTAAGGACGGTTAATTAACTTAAATATGTTAAACTAATGATTTGAGGCATTTCGATATCGTTGCTAAATGTATATATACAAGAAAATCGACTTTATACCTAAATATAAGATTACGGAATTCTTCCAAATTACTGCCGTTACGCCGTTGAGGCTTTTGTAGACTTCATAAGATAAAGAGGTTTATTAACTTAAATATGTTAAACTAATGGTTTGAAGCATTTCGATATCGATTGCTAAATGTGTAAATACAAGAAAATCGACTTTATACCTAAATATAAAGTTATAACATTACGGAATTCTTCTAAATGCACTGCCGTTATACCGTTAAGGCTTTATGTAGACTTCAGTAAGCTAAAAAATCTTTATTAACTTAATATGTTAAACTAATGATTCGAAGCATTTCGAAATCGATAGCTAAATGTGTATATACAAGAAAATTGACTTTATACCTATATATAAGATTATGGAATTCTTCTGCATTCACTGCAGTTATGCCGTCGTGGCTATATGTAAATTTCAGTAAGATAAAGAAGGTTAATTAACTTAAATATGTTAAACTTATGATTGAAGCATATCGATATCGATTCCTAAATGTGTATATACAAGAAAATCGACTTTATACCTAAATGTAAGTTTACGGAATTCTTCCAAATGCACTGCCGTTATGCCGCGTTGGCTTTAAGCCAACTTCCGTTCGTTAAAGAAGGTTTATTAACTTAGATATGTAAAACTTATGATTTGAAGCATTTCGATATCGATTGCTAAATGTGTATATACAAGAAAATCGACTTTATACCTAAATATAAGATAACGGAATTCTTCTAAATACGCTGCCGTTACGCCGTTGAGGCTTTTGTAGACTTAAGCATGATAAAGAGGTTTATTTAACTTAAATATGTTAAACTAATGATTTGAAGCATTTCGATATCGATTGCTAAATGTGTATATACAAGAAAATCGACTTTATACCTAAATGTAAGATTACGGAATTCTTCTACATGCACTGCCGTTATGCCGCCATGGCTTTATGTCAACTTCAGTACGTTAAAGAAGGTTAATTAACTTAAATATATTAAACTAATGATTTGAAGCATTTCGATATCGATTGCCAAATGAGTATATACAAGAAAATCGACTTTATACCTAAATATAAGATTACGGAATTCTTCTAAATACGCTGCCGTTACGCCGTTGAGGCTTTTGTAGACTTCAGCAAAATAAAGAGGTTTAATTAACTTAAATATGTTAAACTAATGATTTGAAGCATTTCGATATCGATTGCTAAATGTGTATATACAAGAAAATCGACTTTATACCTAAATATAAGATTACGGAATTCTTCTACATGCACTGCCGTTATGTCGCCATGGCTTTATGTTAACTTCAGTGCGTTAAAGAAGCTTTATTAACTTAAATATATTAAACTAATGATTTGAAGCATTTCGATATCGATTGGCAAATGAGTTTATACAAGAAAATCGACTTTATACCTAAATATAAGATTACGGAATTCTTCTACATACGCTGCCGTTACGCCGTTGAGGCTTTTGTAGACTTCAGCAAGATAAAAAGGTTTAATTAACTTAAATATGTTAAACTAATGATTTGAGGCATTTCGATATCCATTGCTTAATGCGTATATACAAGAAAATCGAATTTATACCTAAATATAAGATAACGGAATTCTTCCAAACGTACTGTCGCTATGACGCCATGGCTTTTAGCCAACTTCCGCTCGTTAAGAAGGTTTATTAACTTAGATATGTAAAACTTATGATTTGAAGCATTTCGTATATACAAAAAAATCGACTTTATACCTAAATATAAGATTACGGAATTCTTCCACATGCACTGCCGTTATGCCGCCATGGCTTTATATTAACTTCAGTGCGTTAAAAAGCTTTATTAACTTAAATATATTAAACTAATGATTTTAGGCATTTCTATACCGATTGCTAAATGTGTACATACAAGAAAGTCGACTTTATACCGAAATATAAGATTATTAGATAAGACAAACTATTGATTTGAAGCATTTCGATATCGATTGCTAAATGCGTATATACAACAAAATCGACTTTATACCTAAATATAAGATTAAGGAATTCTTCTAAATGCACTGCCGTTGTGCCGCCATAGCTTTATGCCAACTTCGGTTCGTTAAAGAAGATTTATTAACTTAGATATGTAAAACTTATGATTTGAAGCATTTCGTTTATACAAGAAAATCGACTTTATACCTAAATATAAGATTACGGAATTCTTCCACATGCACTGCCGTTATGCCGCCATGGCTTTATAATAACTTCAGTGCGTTAAAGAAGCTTTATTAACTTAAATATATTAAACTAACGATTTTAGGCATTTCTATATCGATTGCTAAATGTGTATATACAAGAAAGTCGACTTTATACCTAAATATAAGATTACGTAATTCTTCTAAATGCACTGCCGTTATGCCGTTAAGTCTTTTGTAGACTTCAGTAAGATATGGAGGGTTAATTAACTTTAATATGTTAAATTAATGATTTGAAGCATTTCGATATCGATTGCTAAATGTGTAAATACAAGAAAATAGACTTTATATCTAAATATAAGATTACGGAATTCTTTAACATACAGTGCCGTTATGCCGCCATGGCTATATGCCAACTTCAGATCGTTAAAGAAGGTTTATTAACTTAAATATGTTAAACTAATGATTTGAGGCATTTCGATATCGATTGCTTAATGCGTATATACAAGAAAATCGAATTTATACCTAAATATAAGAAAACGGAATTCTTCTAAATGCACTGCCGTTATGCCATTATGGCTTTATTTTAACTTCAGTTTATTAAAGAAGGTTTATTGACTTAAATATGTTAAACCAGTTATTTGAAGCATTTCGATATCGATTGCTAAATGTGTATACAAGAAATCGACTTTATACCTAAATATAAGATTACGGAATTCTTCTAAATGCTGCCGTTAGCCGTAGGCTTTTTAACTTCAATGTAAAGAGGTTATTTAACTTAAATATGTTAAACTAATGATTTGAAGCATTTGATATCGATTGCTAAATGGCATATACAAAAAATCGACTTTATACCTAAATTAAGATTACGGAATTCTTCTAAATGCACTGCCGTTATCCGCCATGGCTTTATGTTTAAATTTTACTAAACTAATGATTTGAAGCATTTCGATATCGATTGCCAAATGGTATATACAAGAAAATCGACTTTATGCTAAATATAAAATTACGGAATTCTTCTAAATACGCTGCCGTTACGCCGTGAGGCTTTTGAGACTTCAGCGATAAAGAGGTTTATTAACTTAAATATGTTAAACTAATGATTTGAAGCATTTCGATATCGATTGCTAAATGTGTATATACAAAAATCGACTTTATACCTAAATATAAGATTACGGAATTCTTCTACATGCACTGCCGTTATGCCGCCAGGCTTTTGTAACTTCAGCGTTAAAGAGCTTAATTAACTTAAATATGTTAAACTAATGATTTGAAGCATTTCGATATCGATTGCTAATGGTATATACAAGAAAATCGAATTTATACCTAAATATAAGATAACGGAATTCTTCTAAATGCACTGCCGCTATGCCTTATGGCTTTATTTTAACTTCAGTTTTAAGAGGTTATTAACTTAAATATGTTAAACTATATTTGAAGCATTTCGATATCGATTGCTTAAAGCTGTATACAAGAAAATCGAATTTATACCTAAATATAAGATTACGGAATCTTCTACATGCACTGCCGTTATGCCATGGCTTTATGTTAACTTCAGTGCGTTAAAGAAGCTTTATTAACTTAAATATGTTAAAAATGATTTGAAGCATTTCGATATCGATTGCTTAATGTGTATACAAGAAAATCGACTTTATACCTAAATAAGTACGGAATTCTTCCAAATGCACTGCCGTATGCCGCCATGGCTTTTGTAACTTCAGTCGTTAAGAAGTTTATTAACTTAAATATGTTAAATTAATGATTTGAAGCATTTCGATATCGTTGCTAATGGTATATACAAGAAAATCGAATTTATACCTAAATATAAGATAAGATTTTAAGACCCGCTATGATTTGAAGCTTTATAACTTCAGTTAATACAAGAATTGTTAACTAAATATGTTAAACAGTATTTGAAGCATTTCGATATCGATTGCTAATAATCGAAAAATTTATACCTAAATATAAGATTAAGGAATTCTTCTAAATGCACTGCCGTTGTGCCGCCATAGCTTTATGCCAACTTCGGTTCGTTAAAGAAGATTTATTAACTTAGATATGTAAAACTTATGATTTGAAGCATTTCGTTTATACAAGAAAATCGACTTTATACCTAAATATAAGATTACGGAATTCTTCCACATGCACTGCCGTTATGCCGCCATGGCTTTATAATAACTTCAGTGCGTTAAAGAAGCTTTATTAACTTAAATATATTAAACTAATGATTTTAGGCATTTCTATATCGATTGCTAAATGTGTATATACAAGAAAGTCGACTTTATACCTAAATATAAGATTACGTAATTCTTCTAAATGCACTGCCGTTATGCCGTTAAGTCTTTTGTAGACTTCAGTAAGATATGGAGGGTTAATTAACTTTAATATGTTAAATTAATGATTTGAAGCATTTCGATATCGATTGCTAAATGTGTAAATACAAGAAAATAGACTTTATATCTAAATATAAGATTACGGAATTCTTTAACATACAGTGCCGTTATGCCGCCATGGCTATATGCCAACTTCAGATCGTTAAAGAAGGTTTATTAACTTAAATATGTTAAACTAATGATTTGAGGCATTTCGATATCGATTGCTTAATGCGTATATACAAGAAAATCGAATTTATACCTAAATATAAGAAAACGGAATTCTTCTAAATGCACTGCCGTTATGCCATTATGGCTTTATTTTAACTTCAGTTTATTAAAGAAGGTTTATTGACTTAAATATGTTAAACCAGTTATTTGAAGCATTTCGATATCGATTGCTAAATGTGTATATACAAGTAAATCGACTTTATACCTAAATATAAGATTACGGAATTCTTCTAAATACGCTGCCGTTACGCCGTTGAGGCTTTTGTAGACTTCAGCATGATAAAGAGGTTTATTTAACTTAAATATGTTAAACTAATGATTTGAAGCATTTTGATATCGATTGCTAAATGTGCATATACAAGAAAATCGACTTTATACTTAAATGTAAGATTACGGAATTCTTCTACATGCACTGCCGTTATGCCGCCATGGCTTTATGTTTAAATATACTAAACTAATGATTTGAAGCATTTCGATATCGATTGCCAAATGAGTATATACAAGAAAATCGACTTTATGGCTAAATATAAAATTACGGAATTCTTCTAAATACGCTGGCGTTACGCCGTTGAGGCTTTTGTAGACTTCAGCAAGATAAAGAGGTTTATTTAACTTAAATATGTTAAACTAATGATTTGAAGCATTTCGATATCGATTGCTAAATGTGTATATACAACAAGATCGACTTTATACCTAAATATAAGATTACGGAATTCTTCTACATGCACTGCCGTTATGCCGCCATGGCTTTATGTTAACTTCAGTGCGTTTAAGAGCGTTAATTAACTTAAATATGTTAAACTAATGATTTGAGGCATTTCGCTATCGATTGCCTAATGCGTATATACAAGAAAATCGAATTTATACCTAAATATAAGATAACGGAATTCTTCTAAATGCACTGCCGCTATGCCATTATGGCTTTATTTTAACTTCAGTTAATTAAAGAAGGTTTGTTAACTTAAATATGTTAAAACTGTTATTTGAAGCATTTCGATATCGATTGCTTAAAGCATGTATACAAGAAAATCGACTTTATACCTAAATATAAGATTACGGAACTCTTCTACATGCACTGCCGTTATACCGCCATGGCTTTATGTTAACTTCAGTGCGTTAAAGAAGCTTTATTAACTTAAATATGTTAAATTAATGATTTGAAGCATTTCGATATCGATTGCTTAATGTGTATATACAAGAAAATCGACTTTATACCTAAATGCAAGTTTACGGAATTCTTCCAAATGCACTGCCGTTATGCCGCCATGGCTTTATGTTAACTTCAGTGCGTTAAAGAAGCTTTATTAACTTAAATATGTTAAATTAATGATTTGAGGCATTTCGATATCGTTTGCTTAATGCGTATATACAAGAAAATCGAATTTATACCTAAATATAAGATAACGGAATTCTTCTAAATGCACTGCCGCTATGCCATTATGGCTTTATTTTAACTTCAGTTAATTAAAGAAGGTTTGTTAACTTAAATATGTTAAACCAGTTATTTGAAGCATTTCGATATCGATTGCTTAATGCATGTATACAAGAAAATCGACTTTATACCTAAATATAAGACTACGTAATTCTTCAAAATGTACTGTCGCTATGCCGCCATGGCTTTTAGCCAACTTCCGTTCGTTAAGAAGGTTTACTAACTTAAATATGTTAAACTAATGATTTGAAGCATTTCGATATCGATTGCTATATGTGTATATACAAGAAAATCGACTTTATACCTAAATATAAGATTACGGAATTCTTCCACATGCGTTAAGAAGCTTTATTAACTTAAATATATTAAACTAATGATTTGAAGCATTTCGATATCGATTGCTAAATGTGTATATACAAGAAAGTCGACTTTATACCTAAATATAAGATTACGTAATTCCTCTAAATGCACTGCCGTTATGCCGTTAAGTCTTTTGTAGACTTCAGTAAGATAAGGAGGGTTAATTAACTTAAATATGTTAAATTAATGATTTGAGGCATTTCGATATCGATTGCTAAATGTGTAAATACAAGAAAATTGACTTTATACCTAAATATAAGTTACGGAATTCTTCTTTCATGCACTGCCGTTATGCCGCCATGGCTTTTATGCCAACTTCAGATCGTTAAAGAAGCTTTATTAACTTAAATATGTTAAACTAATGATTTGAGGCATTTCGATATCGATTGCTTAATGCGTATATACAAGAAAATCGAATGTTTTACCTAAATATAAGAAAACGGAATTCTTCTAAATGCACTGCCGTTATGCCATTATGGCTTTATGCCAACTTCAGTTAATTAAAAAGGTTTATTAACTTAAATATGTTAAACCAGTTATTTGAAGCATTTCGATATCGATTGCTTAATGCATGTATACAAGAAAAGCGACTTTATACCTAAATGTAAGACTACGGAATTCTTCCAAATGTACTGTCATTATGCCGCCATGGCTTTATATCAAGTTCAATTCGTTAAAGAAGGTTAATTTATTTAACTATTTTAAACTAATGATTTGAAGCATTTCGATATCGATTGCTAAATGCGTAAATACAAAAAATCGACTTTATACCTAAATGTAAGTTTACGGAATTCTTCTAAATGCACTGCCGTTATACCGCCATGGCTTTTAGCCAACTTCCGTTCGTTAAGAAGGTTTATTAACTAAAATATGCTAAACTATTGATTTGAAGCATTTCGATATCGATTGCTAAATGCGTATATACAACAAAATCGACTTTATACCTAAATATAAGATAACGGAATTCTTCTAAATGCACTGCCGTTGTGCCGCCATGGCTTTATGCCAACTTCGGTACGTTTAAGAAGATTTATTAACTTAAGTATGTTAAACTAATGATTTGAAGCATTTCGATATCGATTGCTATATGTGTATATACAAGAAAATCGACTTTATACCTAAATATAAGATTACGGAATTCTTCCACTACACTGCCGTTATGCCGCCATGGCTTTATATTAACTTCAGTGCGTTAAAGAAGCTTTATTAACTTAAATATATTAAACTAATGATTTGAAGCATTTCGATATCGATTGCTAAATGAGCATATACAAGAAAATCGACTTTATACCTAAATATAAGATCACGGAATTCATCCAAATATACTGCCGTTATGCCGTTAAGGCTTTTGTAGACTTCAGTAAGATAAAGAGGTTTAATTAACTTAAATATGCTAAACGAATGGTTTGAAGCATTTCGATATCGATTGCTGAATGTGTATATACAAGAAAATCGACTTTGTACCTAAATGTAAAGTTATAACATTACGGAATTCTTCTAAATGCACTGCCGTTATACCGTTAAGTCTTTATGTAGACTTCAGTAAGCTAAAAAATGTTTTTTAACCTAATATGTTAAACTAATGATTCGAAGCATTTCAAAATCGATAGCTAAATGTGTATATACAAGAAAATCGACTTTATACATAAGTATAAAATTGTAACATTACGGAATTCTTCTAAATGCACTGCCGTTATATCGTTAAGGCTTTATGTAGAATTCAGTAAGCTAAAAAATGTTTATTAACCTAATATGTTAAACTAATGATTTGAAGCATTTCGATATCGATAACTTAAAGTGTATATACAAGAAAATCGACTTTATACCTAAATATAAGATTACGGAATTCTTCCACTACACCGCCGTTATGCCGCCATGGCTTTATATTAACTTCAGTGCGTTAAAGAAGCTTTATTAACTTAAATATATTAAACTAATGATTTGAAGCATTTCGATATCGATAACTAAATGTGTATATACAAGAAAATCGACTTTATACCTAAATATAAGATTACGAAATTCTTCTAAATGCACTGCCGTTATGCCATTATGGCTTTATGTTAACTTCAGTTCATTAAAGAAGCTTTATTAACTTAAATATGTTAAACCAGTTATTTGAAGCATTTCGATATCGATTGCTTAACGCATGTATACAAGAAAATCGACTTTATAACTAAGCATAAGATTACCGAATTCTTCTAAATGCACTGCCGTTATGCCGCCATGGCTTTATGTCACCTTCAGTACTTTAAGGACGGTTAATTAACTTAAATATGTTAAACTAATGATTTGAGGCATTTCGATATCGCTTGCTAAATGTATATATACAAGAAAATCGACTTTATACCCAAATGTAAGATTACGGAATTCTTCCACATGCACTGCCGTTATGCCGCCATGGCTTTATATCAACTTCAATACGTTAAAGAAGGTTAATTATTTTTTATATATTAAACTAATGAATTGAAGCATTTCGATATCGATTGCTAAATGTGTAAATACAAGAAAATCGACTTTATACATAAGTATAAAATTATAACATTACGGAATTCTTCCAAATGCACTGCCGTTATACCGTTAAGGCTTTATGTAGAATTCAGTATGCTAAAAAATGTTTATTAACCTAATATGTTAAACTAATGATTCGAAGCATTTCAAAATCGATAGCTAAATGTGTATATACAAGAAAATCGACTTTATACATAAGTATAAAATTATAACATTACGGAATTCTTCTAAATGCACTGCCGTTATACCGTTAAGGCTTTATGTAGAATTCAGTAAGCTAAAAAATGTTTATTAACCTAATATGTTAAACTAATGATTTGAAGCATTTCGACATCGATTGCCAAATGTGTATATACAAGAAAATCGACTTTATACCTAAATATAAGATTACGGAATTCTTCCACATGCACTGCCGTTATGCCGCCTCGCTTTATATTAACTTCAGTGCGTTAAAGAAGCTTTATTAACTTAAATATATTAAACTAATGATTTTAGGCATTTCGATATCGATTGCTAAATGTGTATATACAAGAAAGTCGACCTTATACCTAAATAAAAGATTACGGAATTCTTCCACATGCACGGCCATTATGCCGCCATTGCTTTATGTTAACTTCAATGCATTAAAGAAGCTTTATTAACTTAAATATGTAAAACTTATGATTTGAAGCATTTCGATATCGATTGCTAAATATGTAAATACAAGAAAATCGACTTTATACCTAAATATAAGATTACGGAATTCTTCTAAATACGCTGCCGTTACGCCGTTGAGGCTTTTGTAGACTTTAGCAAGATAAAGAGGTTTAATTAACTTAAATATGTTAAACTAATGATTTGAAGCATTTCGATATCGATAACCAAATATGTGTATACAAGAAAATCGACTTTATACATAAATAAAAGATTACGGAATTCTTCCACATGCGCGGCCATTATGCCGCCATGGCTTTATGTTAACTTCAATGCATTAAAGAAGCTTTATTAACTTAAATCTATTAAACTAATGATTTGAAGCATTTCGATATCGATTGCTAAATGAGTATATACAAGAAAATGGATTTTATACCTAAATATAAAATTACGGAATTCTTCTAAATACGCTGCCGTTACGCCGTTGAGGCTTTTGTAGACTTCAGCAAGATAAAGAGGTTTAATTAACTTAAATATGTTAAACTAATGATTTGAAGCATTTCGATATCGATTGTTAAATGCGTAAATACAAAAAATCGTCTTTATACCTAAATATAAGATTACGGAATTCTTCCAAATGCACTGCCGTTATGCCGCCATGGCTTTATGTAAACTTCAGTAAGATAAAGAAAGTTAATTAACTTAAATATGTTAAACTAGTGATTTGAAGCATTGCGATATCGATTGCTAAATGTGTATATACAATAAAATTGACTTTATACCTAAATATAAGATTACGGAATTCTTCTATATGCACTGCCGTTCTGCCGCCGTGGCTTTATGTTAACTTCATTGCGTTAAAGAAACTTTATTAACTGAAATAAGTTAAACTAATGATTTGAAGCATTTTGATATCGATTGCTAAATGAGTATATACAAGAAAATCGAATTTATACCTAAATATAATATTACGTTATTCTTCTTAATGCACTGCAGTTATGCCGTTAAGGCTTTTGTAGGCTTCTGTAAGATAGAGAGGGTTAATTAACTTAAATATGTTAAACTAACGATTTGAAGCATTTAGATATCGATTGCTAAATGTGTATAACAGTAAAATCGATTTTATACCTAAATATGAGATTACGGAATTCTTCCTAATGCACTGCCGTTATGCCACCATGGCTTTATGCCAACTTCAGTTCGCTAAAGAAGGTTTGTTAATACAAATATGTTAAACTAATGATTTGAAGCATTTTGATATCGATTGCTAAATGTGTATATACAAGAAAATCGACTTTATACCTAAATATAAGATTACGGAATTCTTCTAAATGCACTGCCATTCTGCCGCCATGGCTTTATATCAACTTCAATACCTTAAAGAAGGTTAATTATTTTTAATATGTTAAACTAATGAATTGAAGCATTTCGATATCGATTGCTAAATGTGTAAATACAAGAAAATCGACTTTAAACATAAGTATAAAATTATAACATTACGGAATTCTTCTAAATGCACTGCCGTTATACCGTTAAGGCTTTATGTAGAATTCAGTAAGATAAAGAAGGTTAATGAACTTAAATATGTTAAACTAATGATTTGAGGCATTTCGATATCGATTGCTAAATGCGTGTATACAACAGAATCGACTTTATACCTAAATATAAGATTACGGAATTCTTCTACATGCACTGCCATTCTGCCGCCATGGCTTTATGTTAACTTCAGTGCGTTAAAGAAGCTTTATTAACTTAAATAAGTTAAACTAATGATTTGAAGCATTTCGATATCGATTGCTAAATGAGTATATACATGAAAACCGAATTTATACCTAAATATAAGATTACGGAATTCTTCCAAATGCACTGCCGTTATGCCGCCATGGCTTTATGTTAACTTCGGTGCGTTAGAGAAGCTTTTTTATTTTAAATTTGTTAAAATAATGATTTGAAGAATTTCGACATCGATTGCTAAATGAGTAGATACAAAAAGTTCGTCTTTATACCTAAATATAGGATTACGGAATTCTTCCAAATGCACTACCGTTATGCCGTTAAGCCTTTTGTAGACTTTAGTAAGATAAAGAGGGTTAATTAACTTAAATATGTTAAACTAATGATTCGAAGCATTTCGATATCCATTGCTAAATGTGTATGTACATGAAAATCGAATTTATACCTAAATATAAGATTACGGAATTCTTCCAAATGCACTGCCGTTATGTCGCCATGGCTATATGTAACTTCAGTAAGATAAAAGAGGTTAATTAACTTAAATATGTTAAACTAATGATTTGAAGCATTTCGATATCGATTGCTAAATGAGTATATACAAGAAAATCGACTTTATAACTAAATATAATATTACGTAATTCTTCTTAATGCACTGCCGTTATGCCGTTAAGGTTTTTGTAGACTTCAGTAAGATAGAGAGGGTTAATTAACTTAAATATGTTAAACTAATGATTTGAAGCATTTCGATATCGATTGCTTAATGTGTATAACAACAAAATCGATTTTATACCTAAACATGAGATTACGGAATTCTTCCAAATGCACTGCCGTTATGCCGTTCAGGCTTTTGTAGACTTAAGTAAGATAAAAATGGTTAATTAACTAAAATATGTTAAACTAATGAAATGAAGCATCTCGATATCGATTGCTAAGTGTGTATATACAACTAAATCGACTTTATACCTAAATATAAGATTACGGAATTCTTCCAAATGCACTGCCGTTATACCGTTATGGCTTAATGTAGACTTAAATAAGATAAAGAAGGTTAATTTACTTTAATATGTTAAACTAATGATTTGAAGCATTTCGATATCAATTGCTAAATGTGTATAACAACAAAATCGATTTTATACCTAAATATGAGATTACGGAATTTTTCCAAATGCACTGCCGTTATACCGTTATGGCTTTATGTAAACTTCAGTAAGATAAAGAAGGTTAATTATCTTAAATATGTTAAACTAATGATTTGAAGCATTTCGATATCGATTTCTAAATGTGTATATACAAGAAAATCGATTTTATACTTAATATAATATTACGTAATTCTTCTAAATGCACTGCCGTTATGCCGGCATGGCTTTATGCCCACTTCAGTTCGTTAAAGAAGGTTTATTAACTTAAATATGTTAAAATAATGATTTGAAGCATTTTGATATCGATTTCTAAATGTGTGCGTACAAGAAAATTGACTTTAAACTTAACCTTTAACTGGTGACAAGCGGTCTCACAGGCCGAGCGGAGTCAGTGAAACATCATTTCACCCCCTTCCCCGCGCTTCCTTTGTTGCAACGACTCAGTAGCTTCGAGTTTAGTTGCGTTCACGACGTACATTAGGACAGTTGCGTAGTATTGTCTCATATCGGTAAATTATATCGATATGAACTTCGGCTTGGGCCTCTCAGACCTTACGTCACCACTTGTGTAACTTTTTAATATAATTTTGCTTTTTTATTTTTTTCGTATTTTTACAGTTTTTACTAACAATTTGTGATTCTGAACCTACAAAAAAGAAGCGTAAGGAGTTAGAAGTTAAAAATGTAGTGTCGAGCAGTGTGATTGAAGTTTATTTGGCTCAGGAAGATTCAAGAGGATCAGAAGCTGAAAATGTTCCCGAAAACTTCATCTTAGAGCAAAGTGATCACGACTCGCATAGGGAACAAAGTGCTTCTGAAGATGAAAAACAAATTCAAGGGAATCAGCAATCAGAAGGTGACAGTGATGATGAACCGTTATCAAGATTTGTTAGATGTTTCTTTGACCAAAATCGTTTCAAATGGGCAAAAAATTCGCCAAACAGAGTTGTGCGAACAAGCCAGCACAACATTATAGCTCGTGTGCCGGAATCGAGGTTGAATGTCCACGACGAAAGATACCCCTTTTCACTGTGGAAGAAAATAATGAGTTCGGATATCTTAGAAGAAATATTGAAGTGGACAAATGAGAAAATTCGTGAACTCAAATTGAAGTACAGCAGAGAAAATCGTACTGTGTTTAGTATCTTCAATGCATCATAGTAAGTGTTTTGATGAAAATACAGGCAAACTTGAAATTATTGCCTAATACAATTCAACAAAAGGAGGCGTTGACGAGATAGATAAAAAAATGCTCCATATACACCTGCAGTCCTTGATAGCGAATGTGGCCTGTGGTGATATTTTATCGAATGTTGGACATAAGTACGATGAACGCACATGTTTTATATCAAGCTGATGGTGCCAATTTTATTGATCGTGGGCAATTCATAAAAATATTGGCCAGAAACGCGGTATTAACACACATGCAGCGCAGAGTTTAAAATACCTACATTCCACGCGATATACGCCTCAACTTAGCGCGTATTTTTGGTTCTGATTTTCCACCAGAACCACAAAACTCCGACGATGTACCAAAATCACGGAAAACCTGTGCCAGTTGTCCTCCTAAGTTAAATCGCAAGTCTAATTACCAATGCCATTCATATAAAAAACATGTATGCTTGCAGTGCGCTAAACAATTATGCCCTGACTGCCAATAAAAATTACAATAGATTGACCATTGCCAGTTTTTTAAATTATATTTGTGAATTAGTATTTCATTTTTTTTGTTAATAAATAAACCTTAACTATAATGATAAATAGTATTTTTGTTATTATTTGTTGATTTCATTTTTTTAGAGCGTGATTATTGATCTTATCTCTAGATTCTGATTTTAGTTCCTACATAGATTGTATCAGAAAGTTAATAATTAAAAATCACATTAAGAGTCTATTTCGTAGTTTTATTCTATCCTTTTATATATTCATTTAATGGTTTGAAAGACTGCAGAAGCAAAAAAAACGGCCTCTTAGACCGCTCGTCACCAGTTAACTTACACAAAAACCATGTCACCAGTTAAAGGTTAATATAAGATTACTGAATTCTTCTAAATGCACTGCCGTTATACCGTTATGGCTTTATGTAAACTTCAGTAAGATAAAGAAGGTTTATTAACTTAAATATGTTAAACCAGTTACTTGAAGCATTTCGATATCGATTGCTTAGTGCATATATACAAGAAAATCGACTTTATACCTAAATATAAGATTACGGAATTCTTCTACATGCTCTGCCGTTATGCCGCCATGGCTTTAGGTTAACTTCAGTGGGCTAAAGAAGCTTTATTAACTTAAATATGTTAAACTAATGATTTGAAGCATTTCGATATCGATTTCTAAATGAGTATATATAAGAAAATCGACTTTATACCTAAATATAAGATTACGGAATTCTTCTACATGCACTGCCTTTATGCCGCCATGGCTTTATGTTAACTTCGGTGCGTTAAAGAAGCTTTATTAACTTAAATATATGAAACCAGTTATTTGTAACATTTCGATATCGATTGCTAAATGCACATATACAAGAAAATCGACTTTATACCTAAATATAAGTTTACGGGATTCTTCCAAATGTACTGTCGTTATGCCGCCATGGCTTTATATCACCCTCAATACGTTAAGGAAGGTTAATTAACTTAAATATGTTAAACTAATGATTTGAAGCATTTCGATATCGATTGCTAAATGCGTATATACAACAAAATCGACTTTATACCTAAATATAAGATTACGGAATTCTTCTACATGCGCTGCCGTTATGCCGCCATGGCTTTATATCACCTTCAATACGTTAAAGAAAGTTACTTAACTTAAATATGTTAAACTAATGACTTGAAGCATTTGGATATCGATTTCAGAATGTGTATGTACAACAAAATCGACTTTATACCTAAATATAAGATTACGGATTTCTGCTAAATGCACTGCCGTTATGCCGTTAAGGCTTTTGTAGACTTCAGTAAGTTAAAGAAGGTTTATTAACTTAAATATGTTAAGCTAATGATTTGAAGCATTTCGATATCGATTGCTAAATGAGAATATACAAGAAAATCGAATTATAACTAAATATAAGATTACGTTGTTCTTCTAAATGCACTGCCGTTATGCCGTTAAGGCTTTTGTAGACTTCAGTAAGATAAAGACGGTTAATTAACTTAAATATGTTAAACTAATGATTGGAAGCATTTCGATATCGATTGCTTAATATGTATATACAACAAAATCGACTTTATACCTAAATATAAGATTACGGAATTCTTCTAAATGCACTGTCGTTATGAGGCCGTGTCTTTATGTCACCTTCAATACGTTAAAGAAGGCTACTTAACTTAAATGTGTTAAACTATTGATTTGAAGCATTTCGATATCGATTGCTAAATGTGTATGTGCAACAAAGTCGACTTTATACCTAAATATAAGATAACGTAATTCTGCTAAATGCACTGCGGTTATGCTTTAAAGGCTTTTGTAGACTTCAGTAATATAAAGAGGTTTAATTAACTTAAATGTGTTAAACTAATGATTTGAAGCATTTCGATATCGATTGCTAACTGCATATATACAACAAATTCGATTTTATATCTAAATATAAGATTACGGAGTTCATCGAAATACACTGCCGTTATCCCGTTATGGCTTTATATAAATTTCAGTACGTTAAAGAAGGTTAATTTACTACTTAAATATGCTAAACTAATGATTTGAGGCATTTCGATATCGATTGCTAAATGTGTATATACAAGAAAATCGATTTAATACCTAAATATAAGATTTCAGAATTCACCCAAATATACTGCCGTTATGCCGTTATGCCGTTATGGCTCTATGTAAACTTCAGTAAGATAAAGAAGGTAAATTAACCTAGATATGCTTAACCAGTTATTTAAAGCATTTCGATATCGATTGCTAAATGCGTATATACAACAAAACCGACTTTGTACCTGAATATAAGATAACTTAATTCTCTCAAATGCACTGCCGTTATGCCAACATCAGTTCGTTAAAGAAGTTTTATGAACTTAAATATTTTAAACTAATGATTTGAAGCATTTCGATATCGATTGCTAAATGTGTATATACAAGAAAATCGACTTTACACCCAAATATAAGCTTACGGAATTCTTCTAAATGATACACCAGTTATTTGAAGCCTTTCGAAATCGATTGCTTAATGCATACATACAAGAAAATCGACTTAATACCTAAATATAAGATTACGGAAATCTTCCAAATGTACTGTCGTTATGCCGCCATGGCTTTATATCAACTTCAATATGTTAAAGAAGGCTAATTAACTTAAATATGTTAAACTAATGATTTGAAGCATTTCGATGTCGATTGCTAAATGTGTTTATACAACAAAATCGACTTTTTACCTAAATATAAGTTTACGGAATTTTTCCAAATCGACTGCCGTTATACTGTTATGGCTTTATGTAAACTTCAGTAAGATAAAGAAGGTTTATTAACTTAAATATGTTATACTAATGATTTGAAGCATTTCGATATCGATTGCTAAATATGTATATACAAGAAAATCGACTTTATACCTAAATATAAGATTACGGAATTCTTCTACATGCACTGCCGTTATGACGCCATGGCTTTGTGTTAACTTCAGTGCATTAAAGAAGCTTTATTAACTTAAGTATGTTAAACTAATGTTTTGAAGCTTTTCGATATCGATTGCTAAATGAGTATATACAAGAAAATTTACTCTATACTTAAATATAAGAGTAGGGAATTCTTCTACATGCACTGTCGTAATGCCGCCATGGCCTTATGTTAACTTCAGTGCGTTAAAGAAGTTTTATTAACATTATTTACTTAAACTTATGATTTGAAGCATTTCGATATCGATTGCTAAAAAAGTATATACAAGAAAATCGACTTTATACCTAAATATAAGATTACGTAGTTCTTCTAAATGCACTGTCGTTATGCCGCCATGGCTTTATATCACCCTCAATTACGTTAAAGAAGGTTAATTAACAAAAATAAGTTAAAATAATGATTTGAAGCATTTCGATATCGATTGCTAAATGCGTATATACCACAAAATCTGCTTTATACGTAAATATAAGATTTCGGAATACTTCTACGGAATTCTTCTGAATGCACTGCCGTTATGCCGCCATGGCTTTATGTTAACTTCAGTGCGCTAAGGAAGCTTTATTAACTTAAATATGTTAAACTAATGATTTGAAGCATTTCGATATCGATTGCTAAATGTGTATATACAAGAAATTCGAATTTATACCTAAATATAAGATTACGGAATTCATTGAAATACACTACCGTTACGGCTTTATATAAATTTCAGTAGGTTAAAGAAGGTTAATTTACCTAACTATGCTAAGCTAATTATTTGAAACATTTCGATATCCAATGCTAAATGTGTATATACAACAAAATCGACTTTATACCTAAATATAAGACTACGAAATTCTTCTAAATGCACTGCCTTTATGCCGTTATGGCTTTATGTTAACTTCGGTTCCTTGAAGAAGTTTTATTAACTTAGATATGTTACACCAGTTATTTGAAGCATTTCGAAATCGATTGCTTAATGCATATTTACAAGAAAATCGACTTTATAACTAAATATAAGATTACGAAATTCTTCCAAATGTACTGTCGTTATGCCGCTATGGCTCTATATCAACTTCAATATGTTAAAGAAGGTTAATTAACTTAAATATGTTAAGTTAATGATTTGAAGCATTTCGGTATCCAATGCCAAGTGTGTATAAACAACAAAATCGACTTTTAACATATTTAAGTTAATAAAGCTTCTTTAACACACTGAAGTTAAAATAAAGCCATGGCGGCATAACGCCAGTATATTTGGAAAAATTCCGTAATCTCTTATTTAGGCATAAAGTCGATTTTCTTGTATATATGCATTAAAAAATCTAAATCGAAATGCTCAAATAGCTGGTTTAACATATTTAAAATAATAAACCTTCTTTAACGAACTGAAGTTAACATAAAGCCATAACGGCATAACGGCAGTGCATTTAGAAGAATTCCGGTATCTTATATTAAGGTATAAAGTCGATTTTGTTGTATATACACATTTAGCAATCGATATCGACTTAATACCTAAATATAAGATTACGGAATTTTTCTAAATGCACTGCCGTTATGCCGCCATTGATTTATGCCAACTTCAGTTCGTTAAAGAAGCTTTATTAACCTAAATATGTTAAACTAATGATTTGAAGCATTTCGGAATGGATTGATAAATGAAGATATACAAGAAAATCGACTCTATACCTAAATATTAGATTACGTAATTCTTCTAAATGCACTGCCGTTATGCCGTTAAGGTTTTTGTAAACTTCAGTAAGATAAAAAAAGTTTATTAACTTAAATATGTTAAACTAATGATTTGAAGCATTTCGATATCGATTGCTAAATGTGTATTTACAACAAACCGACTTTTTACCTAAATATAAGATTACGAAATTCTTCTAAATGCAGTGCAGTTATACCGTTAAGGCTTTACGTAAACTTCAGTAAGGTAAAGAAGATAAATTAACTTAAATATATTGAACTAATGATTTGAAGCATTTCGATATCAATTGCTAAATGTGTATATACAAGAAAATTGACTTTATATCTAAATATAAGATAACGGAACTCTTCTTAATGCACTGTCATTATGCCGTTATGGCTTTATGTTAACTTCAGTTCGTTAGAGAAGGTTAATTAATTTAAATATGTTAAACCAGTTATTTGAAGCATTTCGAAATCGATTGCTTAATGCATATAAACAAGAAATTCGACCTTATACCTAAATATAAGATTACGGAATTCTTCCAAATGTACTGTCGTTATGCCGCCATGGC